>CM034351.1:98430065-98446942 GCA_019925275.1 Mytilus edulis | reverse complement strand
AACTCTTCTCCTCTGAAACTTATGGGCCAAATTAATCCAAACTTGGCCACAATCATCTTTGGGGTATCTAGTTTAAAAAATGTGTGGCGTGACCCGGTCAACCAACCAAGATGGCCGCCATGGCTAAAAATAGAACATAGGGGTAAAATGCAGTTTTTGGCTTGTAACTGAAAAACCAAAACATTTAGAGCAAATCTGACTGGAGTAAAAATGTTTATCAGGTCAAGATCTATCTGCCCTGAAATTTTCAGATGAATCGGTCAACCTGTTGTTGGATTGCTGCCCCTGAATTGGTAATTTTGAGGAAATTTTGCCGTTTTTGGTTATTATCTTGAATATTATTATAGATAGAGATAAACTGTAAACAGCAATAATGTTCATCAAAGTAAGATTTACAAATAAGTCACATGACCGAAATGGTCAGTTGACCCCTTTAGGAGTTATTGCCCTTTATAGTCAATTTTTAACCATTTTTCGTAAATCTTAGTTATCTTTTACAAAAATCTTCTCCTCTGAAACTACTAGGCCAAATTAATTCAAACTTGGCCACAATCATCTTTTAGGTACCTTGTTTGAAAAATGTGTCCGATGACCTGGCCATCCAACCAAGATGGCCACCACGGCTAAAAATAGAACAGGGGTAAAATGTAGTTTTTTGCATACAACTCTGAAACCAAATCATTTAGAGGAAATCTGACAAGGAGTTAAATTGTTAATCAAGTCAATATATATCTGCCCTGAAATATTCAAATGAGTTGGACAACTGGTTGTTGGGTTGCTGCCCTCCAATTGGTAATTTTTAAAGAAATTTTGCTGTTTTTGGTTATTATCTTGAATACTATTATAGATAGCGATAAACTGTAAACAGCGATAATGTTCATCAAAGTAAGATCTACAAATAAGTCCGCATGACCTAAATGGTCAATTGACCCCTTAAGGAGTTATTGCCCTTTATAGTCAATTTTTAACAATTTTCATTAATTTGGTAAATTTATGTAAATTTTTACCAAATATTTTTCTCTGTTACTAATGGGCAAAGTTCATTATAGATATAATTGTAAGAAGCAAGAATGTTCAGTAAAGTAAGAACTTCAAACACATCACCATCACCAAAATACAATTTTGTCATGAATCCATTTGTGTCCTTTGTTTAATATGCACATAGACCAAGGTGAGCGACACAGGCTCTTTAGAGCCTCTAGTTTTTCTTCTCTAGATTTTATATCTTTTTGAACTAGACTTCGTCTCTCTTTTCGATGTTCCAAGGCCCTGACTTCCTACTGTCACTGTTCCTACGACATCTTTATGCCTTAATCTACTGTCTGCCTCTGAAACTGCTTTTGAGGCTAACCGCTTCCGTCCTGTTTTTACTTGGACACCTGCTGTTCTTAATACTTTGTCATCTCTAGATTCTTTCAATGTCATTACAAGGCGAGTTTTGCTTACTTTGAATTCTTCCACCAGAGATGTTGATTGTAGCTGCAACTTTGCGGTCCTACAGTTGTAAAACTTGAAGGGATACCTAACCATTTCCTTAGATGTCTGTTGATGGTTCTTTCAAGCTTCTCAACTGTTGTCAATATAACTTAATACATCATAAGTGGCCATGATATCCTTGACAGGAGTCCATGTTGGTATATCCATGCCGTGGTGTAATGGTTAGTACATCGGACTACTAAAACAAAGGTTCATGGTTCGATTCCCGTTCGGGATGAACATTTCAGGAACTGAATTTTCGGGTCTCCCTTGACACCATTTGCGAGTATGGTCTTGAGGAAACTATGATAGTCCGTCGGAAGGGGACGATAAATAGCTGACCCGTGTTAATAGAGAGCCATATTTCTTGCACGTTAAAGACACCCTTGCAGATTTCGAAAAGGAGCAGGCTAATGCGCTACAAGGCAGAATTCGCACCAGCAAAGTGGAAGGGATTAATATAAGTTGCAATAACTTGTTTCCCAATACACTATCAATAAATATGTTTAAACTATATCCATGCCTTTAATTTCCCTGATTGACCTGTCTTATCGGTGTTCATCATTCCCTCTGAAACCTGTTCTTCGATTCTCCTGATATTGTTCTTGTCACTGAAAGAATAATCATACCACGTTCCTAAGCACTTGATTTGATTGTCAATTATTGATGGAATAGCCTCTCCTTGTACCTTCAGTTCAACTTGGTATGTGCTCTTCACTTTTCTTATTATCAAAACTCTAGACTTCTTTGGTTTGAAAGCCATCCTTGCCCATGTTATTGTCTCTTACAATGCTCTGGTCTTCCGGCAGTAAAAAGGTTGTGATAATAGAGCCGATTGTTCCCTGGGAGGAGAGATGTGGCGAAGCCAATGAAAGAAAGAGGGCAAAGTACGACGAACTGTTGGAAGAGTGCAGAGATAGATGATGGCAGACATGGAACTTTCTTGTTGAGGTTGGCTGCAGAGGCTTCCCTTCACAGTCAGTGTGGCGGTTGTTTTCTGCAGTCAGAGTGACTGGTCGGCAAAGAAGGACAACACTCAGAAACTTAGTCCAGTCGATTTGTGAAACAATTGCTCAGATTGTGGTAAAAGCATAAAATTTTACAGAGTGTTTGTCGAGGTCATAACTAACATTTATAGCTATGGACCCAATTCAGAAAATCAAAATGGCGGCTCTGGGTGGCCATTTTGAAATCATGTTAAAAATTAATAAAGATTATTAGAAAAAATATGAAAACTATATTACTTTACCAATTTTGATAAACTTTCGTTTATCTTATGACAAAGAATATCAACTGAGGACTATTGAAGTATTAGGTGGCCATCTTGAATGGTGGCCATTTTGGGAACGTAAATTTCCAATATATCATTATTCGCTATCCTGAATCGTTTTTTGAATTAATACTAAGTTTTATATGCATTTACAACTAGTTTTGCTAATCATTTATTTATGACTGTTGCTATTCATATAGGATATATTCACCAAGTGCTCAAATAAAGTATACATATGTTAACAAATAAATGTATTTAAAAAATACGCGTAAATTCTTTTAATTGCAGTTTAGCATGTAGGGCTTAGTTACTTTTTTACCACCAAAAAATGCGTATATGTATACAATATAAGTTATGACCATTGTATGTTGAAAAGGAATATTACGTAGGTTATGTATTAAAGTATAAAAATAATAAATAGACTGGAAAGAATTCCGTAACGCCAAGAGAGGACACATGAGGATTTACAATGCCAATCAAATACAAAAAGAGCGGACATAGACATTTGAGCTGGTAATCAGTAATTTTTGTAAGCATACAAATATTCCAAGTTGATGAAGGCCATCATATAATGAGAGAATCACAAGGCAAAAGGTACTTATCCTGTCAAAGCAAATTATAAGATCAAAATATATTTTGTCAGGAAAAACAAAAAAAGTCTAAGATGAGTCACGGATTGAAAATACCAGTACAATAACCAGCCACAGTTGTGATGAATTAACACAATTTGAAATTGATGATATTGGTAAATTGTACAGTAAACGTTCTTAGTAAATATGAGTTGTCATGGAAGGAATGTTTAATACAACACTTCTGGAAAATTGAATACTAGCTGCCATAGATGATATGCAAGCACACATGAAAGGTTGCGTCTTTCTCCGGATTCTCAACGAATATGTAACACAGTTGGGGAAGTTTTGAAACAGGCCATGTCTTTTAGTCGTGATTATGAAGGCCTCTTCATAGTCAAAGTAACTAGCATAGTTTAAAGAGTTAAGCTTGTTACTATAAAAAGGTTTACAGGGACATTCAATGTAGGCTTTCCAAATGAATAGGTTCAACAATCTTTGAGACATCTTACTCTCTATTTGATAAGTTGCAGTTGTATCCTGTCAACGACGAGTTGCACAATTGAACTATAATAGCTGAGAAATGGTAAGTCTTGTCTGCTTCTTAACGATATTTCTGGACTGTATCTCGATGTTTGGCTATCCTGTATCATTCTTACTAAAGAAACTTATGTCTGTTGAACTGATTCGTGTCAACAGCTGTTATTGAGTGTCCCTGTAAAGTTATTCTTAGTATCAAGCATATATATTTTGCCTGCTATGGCTATGATGATGCCTTCATTTTTACCCTTTTATTATTAGGTCTGTTTCAGAGCTTCACGATTACATTTGTTTAAAATCAAGAGCACTAATTTATCTTGCTTGTATGCCTATAGATATCCTATGGCAGCTACATTCTAATTTTGTTAACTGCGTTGCATCAGTTTTTCCTTCCATGATAACTCCAAGATGTTCCAGGCGTTTACTGTACAATTTAGCGTGATCTGCAAGATTGGAGATTGGTACAATACCTCTTCCAGACCGTGTGCCACCAATGTATTTTTATTATTCAGGATAGCACAACCCCAAGGATAAAAGATTCCTGGCTTTCTTTCTGTGTCTTTTATTCTTCCTATTTGCTATGTTGTCAAGTTTCATCATGATACTAGTGATTTGACATCTCCAGCTCTTACTTTGGCTAAGGGAATATGTCTTGTAGTACAAGTGCACAGTCATGCCCTATTTTTGTCGATCTAAAAATGTCGATGTATCATGGAGATCTTCAGATGCATCACCACAGAAAAAATACATTGCAGTCATTGTTCTTTTTTATCCAGTTCCACTTTACAGTGTCTGGTTACTTTTACTATTGTTTCCTTTCAATTCGGAACTTATCTTCAACATCAGAAGTATGTTTTCCCTTTTGTTGATGAAATATTTTGAGGTCTGAAAATTTGTTTGACATGATTTGTGCCATTTTGCCTTGTGATTCTGGAGTGCTTCTGCAGTTCCATAGCCCTCATTCAACTGTTTCGAATTGAGCGAAAGGAAAACCAATTCAAGACCAAACATCTTCGTATGCTTGCATCAAAAGAGTGATTGCCAGCTCAAATGTCTGTGACTGTTCTGTTTGTATCTGCTTGGCATTGGAAACCCTTACATGTCCTCTCTTGCCGTTTCACACATTCCTTCCAGTCTAATTGCCCATAATGTTTTTCTGATATCTAGTTCCAGTGTTTTTGAAATCTACAATTTTGATCTTTTCCAAAAAAAAACTTTCGGTCATAAATTATATAATGTATACGTAATTTCTGTTTAGAAAGTTTAGAAAGCAAAGTGTAAGTAACAGACATTTTGATACTGATATCTTAATTTTGTAAACATGCGCATGCCTTATCTGACCTCTTTGTGAATATCCAATATAAATTAGTAAAAAAAGTATGAATGCAAACAGTGAATTAATAAGATTAGCGAATAATGATATATTGGAAATTCATGTTTTCAAAATGGCTACCAAAAAATCAATATATATACGAAGTCCTGAGATGACAGTCCTTGTCATCTGTGATGAATATACCATATGACTATATAATAATTTCCTGCAGCAAGCGCTTAAATTATAAGTCAAAGTGAACATGGTTACTAAGGAAATGCAAATGTGTAAAGGCAGTATTACGTTGTACTACTCTATGTTAATGTGGAGGACAATGCGATAGAATATGATAAACAGAGTGTGGTTTGACAAAACATGTACATTTTATTTATTGTTAGAAATTTTTAACGTCAATCGAGGACATTTGAGCAGTTTATGTTCTTGTAACATTACTTGTATGATATAAAACTCATTATGTCTGCAATCAAGGTTTTTGAAAGTTGTTTCAAATGAACAATATCAACAAAACGAATTATCAAGTAATCAGCCAACTATTATAAACGACAGGTATACAAATATTTTCTTACTTTATCTGTACGTATAAAATAAAATTCTCCTGTTATTCTATTTTGAACAAGCGGTTGCACGAATATTGCTTTCAGAGTAATAGTTTATTTTATGATCCTCTTCGTGTCCGCGTGTTAATGCTTTTGTACCCGCTACAAAACAGAAGAATAACTCGGGGAGGGGGATAGGCACGCATTTTGTCCTGTTTATATAGCTCAAACAAATACATTTGTATATCTTCCACAATGCATTTGTCTTTATTATATCGAATAATGACTACATATTTTGTCTTAAAAAAAAAAGATTTTCAAGATGGCCGCCATTCAATATGGGTAATATTTCCAAAACTTTTGTTCTACAAGACAATTGGATTTAGCACTGCTATTCTATTAACCAGATTTCATGTCAATATCTTCTCTAATATCATTTTCATGATTTTTTTTTATTAATCTATTGAGATCAAACGGCCGCCATTTTAAAATGGCCGCCTCTTCCGCCAGTTTCGACTTTCAGATTGGGTCCATAGCTTAAAATGTTGTCCATGACATATACTACTACTATGCCAAATTTTATGCTTTTACCACAATCTGAGCAATTTTGTCAAAAATCTGCACAAATCGACTGGACTAACTGGACTAAGCAGCAGAGAAAGCGTCTTGCTGGATATGGACGAAGAGATACATTAGTAGCTGGAAACACACCACCAACTATTAATGCGCAGTGATTGATTATCACTTTGGACCTCCCCCCCACCCCCAATCATGAGAGTGTACAGAGCTAGGGTCGTCACACATGCTGACGGATGGCCTCGGCTGAGGACATTGATGTTGTTTGCAGTAATTCCACCAGTACTGTATGTAAGAAAAATTAAAAAAATTAAAAAAATCCTTGATACTCTTGAATCCAAACATTTGAATTAAAATTGAAACCAATTACGGGGACTGCCCAACGTGCGCAGATGACATAATGGTATGTGCTGGTTCAGAATTTGATGCCTCAATCAAACTCCGCATCATTGAAAACTGTACAAAAAATGACCGGGTAAAGATAAGCAGCAAAAAAACAGAAATACTGCTGATTAACAAGAAGAATAAAAAAAATAAATCTTCAACTTTTTAATGACAAAATCGATGAAAAGTAGAACATTAAACATCTACGTATCACAAGACAAGAGAAAAACAATTCTGATATATAGAAAAGAATCTCCGCTGCAAGAGCTACAATGTATTCACTGTTAGGATTACAAGGAATAAATGGTATAAATCCACTATTATCATATACACTATGGCGAACATAGTACGTTATACTAAGAAAGCTCTATGGATCGAATAGAAATTCTCAACATTACCAAAACTGATATCCAAAAATTAGAAACTTTCCAGAAGAAACAAAAACACATCAAAACAACTTCTGTCTTAACCACAAAGAACTGCTGATGCTGCTAACTATATCTTTACTTGCTCGGAGCAGAAACTATGGAACAACTCATATGTAAAGCTGTAATTTCCCTTTTTCTCAGAATATCAAAAGACCCAAACTCAATTCAATGTAAAATATTATTTTAAAAAAGAAGCTGAGGTATGATTGCCAATTAGACAACTGTCCACAAAATAACACAGAAATTAACAACTATAGGTCCCCGTACGGCCTTTAACAATGAGCATAGCCCACACCGCATAGTCAGCTAAAAAGGTCCCGATATGACAATGTAAAACAATTCAAACGAGAAAACTAACGGCCTTATTTATATGAAAAAAATGAACGAAAAACAAATATTTAACACATAAACAAACGACAACCACTGAATTACAGGCTCCTGACTTTGGACAGGCACATACATAAAAAATGTGGCGGGGTTAAACATGTTAGCGGGATCCCAACCCTCCCCTAACCTGGGAGAGTGGTATAACAGTACAACATAAGAACGAATTATAAAAATCAGTTAAAAAAGGCTTAACTCATCAGATGGACAAAAATACAAGTGGGGGTGGCCGGGTACTTGTACATCTCGACAACAAAAAGACACTAGGAACAGATCTGAGAGTACTCGCAGTTATCTGACAGCTAGTTCAAAGCCACTAACAACTAATAAAAAAATCATGCATCTAAAACTATCAATCCGTACACATCCAACATCCAATGGATTTAGTGTAAAGACGTCATAAACAGTCAGAGAAAAACATGACCTTGTGCAATGCCAAGTTACAGGTATCAACAGATTGTAGATCCATGAATGTGTATATGTATATAACATACTAGTAATATTTAGTTTGCTTTTAAATTACTGGTTACAAAATCAATGTTTATACCAATAAAAACAATATTCAATGATCTTACAACAGCGTTGAATTGGTAACCTTTAAGAATAAGTTTATTTAAAGGAGCGACAAGTTTACAAGGATCATTTCTAAATTTCCGGGAACGGTTAACAACATTTCCGTAAAAATGAGGATGTGCTATCCCGTTTGAAATAAGTTTTCTACAGGTACAACCAAACTTCAAAACCAAATCTTTATATCTATGAAAAATTAAGTAAAGGTTTTAGGTCATTTATGGTAATGATATCCCTGGTTTAATAATTTATCAGTAATACATAGATTGCGTTCGTTAAAATCAAAAACGTCACAACAGACACGGGCATAGCGAACGAGTTGTGAAATATAAGCACCGTAAGATGGTGCCAAAAGGAACATCACCATCTAAAAATGGAAAATTAACATTAGGGAAAGAAAAATCGTCCCTTTTGTCGTAAATTTTAGTGTGGAGTGTCCCGTTTAAAACCGAAATGTCTATCCAGGAAAGGACAGTTATTACCGTGTAAACTTTGATTTATTTAAAGTAAGTTCCACGGGGTAAATTTCAGCAGTATATTGAAAAATTTCTTGATTATTTAACGAAAAAATATCATCAAGATAACAGTAAATGTTGTTGAATTTATCAATTAAATGCAATTCCGACGGGTCTTTACTGAGTTTAGTCATAAACTGTGATTCGTAACAGTACAAAAAAAAGTCTGCTATTAAAGGGGCACAATTAGTGCCCATGGGGATACTTACAACCTGTCGATAAACTTTGTTGCCGAAACGTACATAAATATTATCAAGGAGAAAATTAACATCACACCTCCAGTAAGCATATCTAGCATATTTACTTTTCTCATTAGAGAAGAAGGCTTTAGATGAGTTCCAGCAAATATATTTGCATTCAGCTTTTAGACAGCTAGCATTAAATGACGACAAATCAAATAGTTGGTACATAGATGTGGACAAAATACGCGAATCCGATTTTTAAAAAAATCATAAAAAGAGACTAAAATCCCTACTGGGGGATAATCAGATCCTTTATTGCAGAATATTTAACTCTGATGAGGACCTTCTTGACCTCTTAATAGTTGACTGTTCTAGGAACATCCTTATATCAGTGTCTCAGCTGAGATATATAGAACGAATTTGCAAAGACTGGATTTATTTATTTACCAAGTCAGCAATATGACAGTGGTTGTCCATTCGTTTGATGTGTTTTATCATTTGGTTTTGCCATTTGATTAGGAACTTTCCGTTTTGAATTTTCCTCGGAGTATTTTTGTAATTTTAACTTTTGAATGCTAATAGAGCCCAACTTCTGAAAAACAGATGAACAATCATTTTTAAGGTTCTTTGTGCTTAAGGTGGTATGGGAGTCTAAAATAAAAATGATAGAATGTGTTCATACTTTGCCAAAACGTTGTATCTATTGATACATGTTGAAAAATATAATAAAAATGATAGGTCACCGCGCATTTTCTCAAGCTACAGGACGGGACAAAATGACACATTTTGTATGGATTATACAGGAAAAAACACCATTTTGTGATTAGAAACTAAACAAAATGATAGAATTGTTAAATACTTCAGGAAAAGATAGCTTTCAGACACTGCTTTGAGAATATCAAAAGAAAAGATAGGGTCACCGTACGTTTTTTCCGGCTAAAATACAAAATAGGAAAATTCCATACAGAATCCTTCAGAAAATGCACTTTTTTAGAGTTACCTCCCCTTAAAATACCAATTTAAAATAAAAAAATAAAAACAACCAAAAATAATTAACATTTTCAAAAATATCAATATTTAGAAGTTATATTCTTATAAATTGGTTGTTTTAAATGAAAATGTACATTAAACATCTGCATTCCTGCATCAAGTTTTGCTAACTTGATGGAAAATCTGGACCCTTGATTCTCTGTTTTTTACAATCCAAGATGAAGGAAGACACCCATACCACCTAAACAATTGCGGGTGGCTGTCAGTCATGGGAATTTAACAAGTATTATCTTACCTATTTTACATTTCTAGGAATAGATTGGTCACAAGTTAAAAGCGTCCGCGTGGAGACCGTGTATATTCCATATTAGGTTAGTAGGGAGGCGCGGCTTATTACAATGCACGGTTAGTATAGTGGAGTTACGACTTTGGCACTATTTGATTATTTAAATGTATTGAAAGTTCTATTTTATATTGTTATATCAAGGTTGTTTATATTAAATTGTTATTGTTGACAATAGTTTTTTTAGTGCAGACCAATGGAATTAGAATCTTAAAATTGAACACTTGAACACTTTAATATAAAAATAAGAAGATGTGGTATGATTGCATGTGAGACAACTCTAGTCTTAATTCAAGAAATAAAGATAGACGATACGATAAGTTCGTTACATAGTGTACTAGTGACCTAATTATACACTAGCAAACTATGTAACCAATATTATACTACTTATGATGTATATACTTACTAGAAATCAAATATTAAATGATATAGAAAATTAATTTTAAGTTAAAACTTTAATTAGAGTATATGAATATCAATGACCCTTAAGCTTGTAATCAACCTTGTAGATCTTAAATTGTGATAAAGACCACTTCTGTTTTTAAAACTAATCTTTAGAGAGTGTTTTACCATTATAGATTTTAAGAACACATACTACAAATTATAACAGTTTTAACTTTTATCAATCTAATTAACATATAAATCACTGATTTCGTTATACTACATATGTAAAATAACGAAATCAGAGATTAGATTGAACTATTATATTTGAGCGTGTCATATTTTACATGTTTGTTCGTTTGTCTGTGATGGGTGTTCTTTTATGTGTTTGTGCTGATTTCTGTCCCGTTTTGTTGTCATTTTAGCAATGGTCTTTTTTACATTCTCATTTAAGGCAGGAGGTTAGGCTAGCCGTAAAACCACCATGTTTTTTCAAATGTCCTG
Organism: Mytilus edulis; assembly: GCA_019925275.1. NCBI lineage: Eukaryota > Metazoa > Mollusca > Bivalvia > Mytilida > Mytilidae > Mytilus > Mytilus edulis. Next base: position 98,435,961 of record CM034351.1, on the reverse strand, counting down.
TACCAAGTTCAGCTATATTTAGTACACATTCATATCCTTTTCTCCACAGAAAGATAAACTACTCAGAATTTAATTATACCCGGCCAGAATGTCAGTCTAGCTAAAATCACGAGCCCCTACTACCCACTTGCGTTTGTAGGAATTGTCCTTAGTCATACTCTCAATATGTTCACCATATACAGTCTATACATCCACTAGATATTTTTATGAACACCAAACTTTATTTACTCACAAACAGGTTTGTCTTTGTATCTGTGGATTTGTAACACGTCAAGTTTAAACATTCGGATGTGTCTTTGTATCTGTGGATTTGTAACACGTCAAGTTTAAACATTCGGATGTGTCTTTGTATCTGTGGATTTGTAACACGTCAAGTTTAAACATTCGGATGTGTCTTTGTATCTGTGGATTTGTAACACGTCAAGTTTAAACATTCGGATGTGTCTTTGTATCTGTGGATTTGTAACACGTCAAGTTTAAACATTCGGATGCAGCGTGTTTATCTACAACAGATAGAATTTATTAAGAATGGAAATGTGGAATGTTAAAGAGACAATTTCCCGATCAAAGAGCAGAAAAGGGTGGTCTTCAACACAGCGGAAAATCCTTTATTTAAAGTCAATACAGCAGGACAACTCTCTTTAATGTGCAAACTGATTGATTGATTGATTGATTGTTGGTGGTTTAACGCCACTTTTGTGCTATTTCGTGGCGGCCAGTTTTTATTGGTGGAAGAAGTCGGAGTGCCCGGTGAAAACCACCGACCTTCGATAGGAAAACTGACAGTCCTAGCCTTAATTAAGATTGGGATCAATTGCACCCGCACGAGCGAGGTTCGAACTCATAACCTCGGTGTTGACTGGTAAGACAGTGATTAAAGTAGTATAACTACATAGACCATTTGGCCACAGAGGTCCCGTGCAAACTGACTTCGTCATTATTGAGATCTAATATATCATCCAAATATGTAATAGTGTTATTAAATTTGTGTTTCAGATGTTGTTTCGATAGGTCTTTGGTAATTCAATGTTGTTATTAATTTGAATGGAATGACCTGTAAATGACTATCATAAGAATATTTGGTAGATTACAATATGATGAATTTTAAGATGTGTTATTTATGGTGAGGAAAATATTTCTCATAGTAAACAGTTTCTGTAAATAGATTTGTAAGTCAATAACTTCGAAAACCGTAGTTTTCCAGTAGGAAATATTTGAGTTTTCACCTAAAATGAATAGAGTTATCTTTCTTTTTACTGATTATTTGTAGCCGGGATAACCTAACCGTGAACCTGATTAGTAGTAACTCGAATAATTACAGCGCCCCCTTACGGTCATTGTCCTCCAGAGGGCTTGAAGACAAAGTGATCATTGGACGCGTCAGCCCAATACAAATTGTATTGACCAATCGCGGACAACGACCTTTAGATTATGCGCAGTCCCGATTTCCGGCAACATCACGTTTGTTTACAAACATGGAGATCGATAGCTATCTAAGTGAAATAGAGGATAAATATATGTTTGAATTCAAAGATAAACAAAGAGAATCTATTGAAAATATACTACAGTTGAATGATACAGTTGTCATTTTACCAACAGGCTATGGTAAATCACGAATTTACTTCCATTTACCGGAGCTATTTGAAAAACTGTCCGGTGAAAAATCAACAGTGCTAGTTATTTCACCACTTCAAGCTTTAATGAAGGATCAGATCTCTAAATTAGAACAATTAAATATAAGTGCAACAGTAGTAGGTGAATGTCAACCAGATAAAGGCGTTTTTGAGAACATTGCTGCAGGGAAATATTCCATAGTCTTTTCCTCGCCTGAGGCAGCCCTTACACCAGGATTGTGGCGCACTAGTTTGACCAAAGGACAATTTCATAGTCATATCAAAGCAGTTGTAATAGATGAAGCCCATTGCATCACACAGTGGTAAGATATTATTTTTAACATTGCTACTGTCTTTTTAGCTGCGGAACCGTAGCTCTTAGGTCCTTATGTTATTTTTTGACTATTTGCGGACCATAGATCTATGGTCCGCAAATAGTCAAAAAATAACATAAGGACCTAAGAGCTATGGTTCCGCAGCTACCGTCTTTTATGATAATGAGGAGATGTGTACATGTACAGTATGATTGATTTTTTTTTTAATTGCCATTTGTTTGAAATATCCTTCCAAGGCTCTACATTTTTTTCTTGGCTTTCAACAATGAGAAAAAAAACATATTATATTGTCGGCTATTAAAGAAAAATTTCTTACAAGTTACAGACTAGATTATAACACTGAAACCTATGAAAAAACAAGGCATGCCAGAAACAATTTAACAGACATGAACCAACAACAGCAACTGAAATGCTGGTGTCCATTTTACATGTATATGCTATGTACAACTACATGTACCACTATTAATAGATTAAGTTAAAAAAAAAAAAACCAATTGCATTGTAATGTATATTTCTTTTGCCATTATTCACTGAATTCATGCAGTGATGTAGTCTTTCTTGTGCTAATAATATGTTAACGACTAACAATCATTCATTCATTCTTGACAACTTTTTATGTTAATATATTGATTTTTTATTTTTTCTTTGGCAGGGGTGGAGAATTTAGAAGACATTATGACAGACTTGCAGAATTACGTTCAGTTGTGCCAGAAAAAACTCCTTTTGTTGCCCTTACAGCTACCTCAACCAAATCCATGCATTCAGAAATTTTGAAAAAATTGCAGATGAAACCAAATGGGACTAAGACAATTTCAAAATTACCTGAACGCACCAACATAACATATTCATTGAAAAAGTCCAGCAAAAGTGTCCATGAATTAGAGTGGCTGTTAAAAGACTTGAAAACTAACTCTGTAAAAACAAAGAAGACCGTCATATACTGTAGGAGTATTCTTTCATGTGCCGATTTGTTTGAGTACTTCGTAAGTGGTATTGAACACAATAGAGATATTTTGGATAATAGACTTGTAGCAATGTATCATAGGTCTACAGCAGAAACAAACAAGAATCATGTGTTGAATGAGTTCCCAAATGAAGATAGTACCATTCGAATTGTGTTTGCAACAGTTGCATTTGGCATGGGAGTTGATATTCCTGATATTGAAAGAGTAGTTCATTGGGGAGCACCTCGAGGACTTGAACAATTTTCACAAGAAAGTGGTCGAGCAGGCAGGAATGGCAAACCTTCACAATCTTGTATATATTTCTCCAGCTTTGATACTGCTAAAGGACGTTGCAATGAAGGGGTGAGAAATTTGTGCCAAACAAAGGAATGTATTAGACTTGAGTTAAATAGATATTTTGTGCTAGACAATGATGAGCTTCTTGAACAAGGTAACCATGTGAACAGCACAAATCCTTTGTGTCAGTGTTGCAGTAATTGTCGGTTAAATTGCACTTGTGGTTGTTGTGTAGACTTTGAATTCTGTAATATACATATATCACCTGAAAACAATTTTGAATCAGATCCAATTGCCAGACAATTCAATGACCAGAAATTAAAAATTTTGAAGGACAATTTCATTGACTTTAATGATTACTTATGTGAAGAAGGCCTCAACCGTCAGCTGTCATTTGACAGCAAATTCATTGACTGTTTAGTAGAGAATGTTTCTTTCGTATTCTGTGAAGATGATATCATTTCACTTGGACTTTTAGACCATGACCTTGCAACAGAAATTCTCGAATTAATTGAGGAAGTTGATATGGAGTTTTGATAAATGTTAAATTGTGCATTATGATATATTTAATTTGATTAAGTACATGTTTATGTACTTGTATTAAATATTTGACAACATGATGTATCTTTTTTTTGAAGAAAATCAAAATATGAAAATCAGATGACAATGTATGTTGTATATCATTGGCCTTGCCAATGAGCATATGATCTTATATGTAACGAGTATCTAAAAGCCACTGTGTGACCTTTAACAATGAGGATATTCCATAACTTTAGTAGATGTGTCGTCAGTTACACTATAAAACCCAACTTGACAAAATGCAGAACAAATCAATCAACTTATCTATTCGTCTCAGACAAAAACTACCAATGAAATCTTTCAACCCTTTATATTTGATTTATGCATGGAAACACTATAATCAATTGACCAAAAATAAGCAGATGTCATATGATCGCCAATGAGAACGTAGCCAACCAAAGTAATTTGAAGTGAATATAAATGTTGATTCTTACAAGGTACTGTAACACCACTGTCCAAGGTTACAGTGAGAGTTGGGATCCAGCAAAGTTATTTTAGGTTCAATATAGCTTACTTTGATGTGCAAGTCAAGGTTCCATGTTGAAGGCCCTGTTGTTACGGAAAAATTCTTCTGAGTTCATGTAATTACAACTGTAATATTTGGATGAAAAGTTGTCTCATTGGTCATCATACCACATCTTCTTATGTTTAAATGGTCTTTAAGGGTCGCTGTTCAGTAACTACGTATACTGGTTTACAAAACTCTAGATACATGTAACCATGAAAACATGACTCAGTTATCAGTATCCACATGATCCAACTGCACAACTTTAGTACAAGAACAAAAAATTGGTGTTGAAAGACATTTTATTAACACAACAACTTCATTTTAAAGTAGCATCAAATATATACAATCATATGAGAATTATACATGGAAAATGCCAGAATAATACAAATAAAAATGGTCGACTGAGAGACCAGCAGTTAAAGTACATGTATAGGTACAATGTACATGTATCACTTATAAAATATCAGATAGGTTCTTCAAATAGAAAAATGCGTGCATTCAATGCAAAGTTGAAAAAAAGTTTAGAAGACAGCATGGATAAAAATTACAAAAACTTCTGTGGTTCATGATCAACAAATTAAAATCTGAACCAAAAGACTGGACTTACATAAAATGATAAATATTTAATGGATTGATTTTTTAAAGACCTATATGCACAATTATTGAATCATATATATATATATATATATATATATATATATACTGTTTATCTTAGTCAGCACTAATCTTTTCAATCGTAAAATGGAACAATATACATTTAGGCAGATTCATATACACGAAAAAGCACTATTCCTTTAATTTTAACACTGAATTCTGTTTCAATAGATAAACTATTCAGTTATTCCAAAAGTATCTCTTGTTGAAAATATTTCTATACTGGCACTTAATAAAGATGTATGGTCACAATTGGTCAAAACAAGAATATTTACAGCACTATTTAACACAACAATCGCAATTAATGAAAAAAATAACAACTGATTGAATATTAACGATAACAACCTACTTGTATTGATTTAACCAGAGACCGCATAATTCTTCATCACCATCAGTTGAAAAGACAAAAATATTTACAGCACTATTTATTTACAATGATCACAGTTAATTATAAAACAAAAACAAACAAGTATTTGGGATCACAAATTACCAAGCACATCATGTCTTGATTTAACCAAAGGCAGCAGAATTCCAACAAAGCAATAAAATATCACACATCAAGAGACAGTAAAAAATTGCATATAAGACTAGTAAAAAGAAGTTTCATTGCATACAAAATGAGTATTATTACATGATCACATAAAAAAAACCCAAGGTACATGTAACACTATATATTTGAATACAAAACATGCAAAATGTAACTCATTAAAAAAAAACATGTAAAAAGGATAACAAACAAAATTGCACTATGGCTTCAAAATATTGCACTGAACTTTCACCATCACAATTTATAACTTCATGTGTACACACAGTATTCTAAGTAAATTTCTACACAGTTCAACACATTTGATATGAACGACTACGCTGGTATTTTGCAAATGTTTCTTTTTTTGATGTTAACCACTGGCTCAGTTTTTGTCCATTTACCTTACTTGTTTCATCATTTATAATATTTTGGAAGGAGTG
>CM034351.1:98285384-98429965 GCA_019925275.1 Mytilus edulis | reverse complement strand
TTTGAAATACGACCGCAAATTTTGAAAAAATTTTCGTCGTATATTGCTATCACGTTGGCGTCTGCGTCGTCGTCGTCGTCGTCGTCGTCGTCGTCGTCGTCGTCGTCCGGCGTCCGAATACTTTTAGTTTTCGCACTCTAACTTTAGTAAAAGTGAATGGAAATCTATGAAATTTTAACACAAGGTTTATGACCACAAAAGGAAGGTTGGTATTGATTTTGGGAGTTTTGGTCCCAACATTTTAGGAATTAGGGGCCAAAAAGGGCCCAAATAAGCATTTTCTTGGTTTTCGCACTATAACTTTAGTTTAAGTTAATAGAAATCTATGAAATTTTGACACAAGGTTTATGACCACAAAAGAACGGTTGGGATTGATTTTGGGAGTTTTGGTCTCAACAGTTTAGGAATTAGGGGCCAAAAAAGGGCCCAAATAAGCATTATTCTTGGTTTTCACACAATAACATTAGTTTAAGTAAATAGAAATCAATGAAATTTAAACACAATGTTAATGACTACAAAAGGAAAGTTGGTATTGATTTTGGGAGTTTAGGTCCCAACAGTTTAGGAATTAGGGGCCAAAAAGGGACCCAAATAAGCATTTTTCTTGGTTTTCGCACCATAACGTTAGTATAAGTAAATAGAAATCTATGAAATTTAAACACAAGGTTTATGACCATAAAAGAAAGGTTGGGTTTGATTTTGGGAGTTTTAGTCCCAACATAATAAGGGGCCCAAAGGGTCCAAAATTAAACTTTTGTTTGATTTCATCAAAATTGAATAATTGGGGTTCTTTGATATGCTGAATCTAACTGTCATGACTGTGTATGTAGATTCTTAACTTTTGGTCCCGTTTTCAAATTGGTCTACATTAAGGTCCAAAGGGTCCAAAATTAAACTTAGTTTGATTTTGACAAAAAATGAATCAGTTAGGTTCTTTGATATGCTGAATCTAAAAATGTACTTAGATTCTTGATTATTGGCCCAGTTTTCAAGTTGGTCCAAATCGGGGTCCAAAATTAAACTTTGTTTGATTTCATCAAAAATTGAATAAATGGGGTTCTTTGATATTCCAAATCTAACTGTGTATGTAGATTCTTCATTTTTGGTCCTGTTTTCAAATTGGTCTACACTAAAGTCCAAAGGGTCCAAAATTAAACTTAGTCTGATTTTAACAAAAATTGAAATCTTGAAGTTCTTTGATATGCTGAATCCAAAAATGTACTTAGATTTTTTATTATGGGCCCAGTTTTCAAGTTGGTCCAAATCAGGATCTAAAATTATTATATTAAGTATTGTGTAATAGCAAGTCTTTTCAATTGCACAGTATTGCGCAATGGCAAGCAATATCTAATTGCACAATATTGTGAAATATCAAATTTTTTTTTAATTAGAGTTATCTTTCTTTGTCCAGAATAGTAAGCAAGAAATATCTAATTGCAAAATATTGTGCAATAGCAAGATTTTTTTTTAATTGGAGTTATCTTTCTTTGTCCAGAATCAACTTAAATCTTTGTTATATACAATATACAATGTATATTCACTTTTTACTACCAACTGATAAATTAAAATAATCTTTACCATTCAGTGATAACAAGCAGTTTTTTTACATCTTAATATTTTATGATGTATTTAAATGAGTAGTTATTGTTGCAAACTCCATTAGAAATTTTAATTGAGATTAGTTTTGGAATAAGGGAAAGGGGGATGTGATTAAAAAAATTGGGTTCAATTTTTCTCATTTGAAATTTCATAAATAAAAAAGAAAATTTCTTCAAACATTTTTTTGAGAGGATTAATATTCAACAGCATAGTGAATTGCTCTAAGAGAAACAAAAATTTTAAGTTCATTAGAACACATTCATTCTGTGTCAGAAACCTATGCTGTGTCAACTATTTAATCACAATCCAAATTTAGAGCTGAATCCAGCTTGAATGTTGTGTCCATACTTGCCCTAACCGTTCAGGGTTCAACCTCTGCGGTCGTATAAAGCTACGCCCTGCGGAGCATCTGGTTTCTGATATTTTGACCTCAAGCATCAATGAAGAGACATAAACTGGTAATTGTCAAATGTGCTTCTTGTGCAATAAAAATGGTACATTCAATGTTATTGAAGTCTCAATAAATAAAGAAAAGTTATACATTGATATCACAAAACTAATAGACATATGTATAATAAATGATGGTATAAAAGATGGAAAGTTGATATTGAACTCTTCAACACATCATAAGTATGTCTACATTTCTTTCCATCAAATTCCCAATGGACATAGACATATCTTCATTTATAGAATGGTTTTCAATGACTATGATCTGGGATTCCAAAATGTTTTACTGATGTGATAATAAGGGGAATTGTCTAGAAAATGGCTGTTATCATTGACCTGCTCTTGATACTTTAAGCACTGGGGATCAGTTTTTCCAGAAAATGATTTTGTTGAGTGAGGCAGGCTGCTGAAAATTTTAAGATAAACAGTTGTTACATTCACATTTATTTTAATATTGCAAGTTAAGCTTGTATATACATATATATCATGACATTTTACATTAAACCATAAGATATTAAACTTAAATTCACAAAACCATCTTTCAAATTTGATTTTAACACATACTTAAACATTTTCCCACATTGCTGAAAAACAGAATATCATAGTCAAGTTCATTTGTAAAGTTTTGTGAACTGTAAATTCTGGAATTATTGCGTGCATTTATTATTGTGATTTTGTCCTTTTAGACTTAAATGAGATTTTAAATTTTACGATTTTGAGAAAAATCTATATAAAATATTTCAAAATGCGAGTTTAAATTATTGCGCTCACAACTCTGTGGCATTTTTTGCAATAATAAAAACCTTGCAATAATTTCTGAATTTACAGTATTTGAAGTCAACCTTACAGGCATTTATAACACAAGTTCAATGGTGATAAAAAAAAAAAAGGAGACCTATCAAAAGCAACTGTTGACTGGCTGGATTTGACAATTTTATTTTTTTGGCAGAGAATACACATTGGTATCCAGATTGACAAGTTTCAGCTGATTATAATGAGACCAGACAGTTTAGTCAGGAGTTAAAGCTGACGCTCTATGGAAGAATTTGATTTATATTTCATATAAATATGTTGGGTTTTTTTTCAGACTACAACCTGTTTGACAATAACATAGTGTTACCTTCACCCCTGACCTGTGAACTGTACCCTCCAGATATGGAGTTGGCAACACACACACCCAGCAAGAAAAGAAAAGGGGATGAGTAAGTTAAAAAGATTAAAATAAATGAGGAAGGAAGTAAAAGGAGTAGGTTCGGTAAGGACTCATTTTGGCCTCAAATTTCAGTTTCATCTGACAAAAGATTTTGACCACTTTTTAAACACTTAAGTGTCTATTTCACTTGATTCAATTAGTTAATGTGAAAGATTTTAACTGATTTAGTCATTAAAAACGATCCAATTCAAGCTCAAATATGAAAAATCTACCAAATATGCTGAAAATTGAGAATTTGTTATCAAGTTCTAATTTTATGAATTATTTTTACTTACCAGTCAAGGAATATACATAAGGATTATCTCCCTTACAACGTTCTCATAACTCGCAACACCTGGATGATTTCAAACATCTATCTAACATTGATCATCCGGGTGAATGCCTCCTCAGTTTATCGGCGGGAACAAAATATTCCCTTTTACCGAAAATTATTTATAACTGGGGAGGTGGTGGGAGCCTTGACTGGTAAGTAAAAATAATTCATAAAATTAGAACTTGATAACAAATTCTCAATTTTATATCATATATATTTTTACTTACCAGTCAAGGAATATACATAAGGATTACTACTGATTTCAAAGCAGTCTGAACCTTAGGAGGAGTGTTATAAATAAATTATCTCACCTGAAGAGACTTTCTACAACACATGTACACATCTAATAACAGAAAAACTTCTCTGTGATTCTTTGTCATTTCAAACTTCATCATAAGTTGAAATGTAGTTCATGTTCATCTTTAAAAACATATAAAATACTTCCACCATTTAAAATGCTTCCACCACTAACATTTTAATGAATAACAAAAACATACTGTGCAACTCGCCGAAAATATCAACTTAGTCTATTTTCTGTAACACATTTACATCTAATTCACGCAAATAAAATCTACTAAAGGTAGATTCTGAACTCCAATCTGCAGATTCTAAGATCGAATTGATAGATGCTCCTTTAAAGAATGCCCAAGTTGGGCCAATAGCTCTTGTAGAATGCGCATGTATTTTCCCTTTCCCTGGATATTCAGAATCAGAATAAGCCTGTTCAATAATTTGAACAATCCAATGTGAAATTGTCTGAGAGGTAACTGGTTTGTGAGGTTCACATAAAGCTAAAAATAATTTCCCTCTTTGGTCCTGTTGTAATTTTTTACGCAACGGTTTTGTTTTATCTAAATATTGTAACAAATTTTTCCGTGGATCTAAAGAGGTATTCTCAGTGTATGTAGGTACGAAAATTTTTGCTCCAAAATGTTTCTCCCTATCCTGTTTGGCTAGGCCATGTCTTATAAACGTAATTCCTTTAGTCTGTATTCTCATGGAGCCTTCATCCGTTCTTAGTGCCTGCAGATCGCTACATCTCCTGAAAGTAGTAATGGCAGTTAAGAATACAGTTTTTAAAGTCAAATCTTTTAAAGTCATTTGTTCAACATTGTCAAAAGGACTATTTTCTAACATTCTTAATACTACGTGCAAATCCATTCAGGTAATAGTTTTGCAACTGGAGGTCTTGTATTGAAAACACCTTTAATCAATCTAATTATTTTAGGATGTTGTCCAATTTGGAAATTATCTATTGGAGGTAATACCGTGGACAACATTGAGCGATACCCTGCAATTGTTCTGTATTGCAAACCACTATCAAATAAATATGATAAAAAATCAGCTATCTGACTTAAAGATATTTTATAGGGATCAATTTTCCTTGTACTACACCAGCTATTGAACCTTCTGAATTTTGAGCAGTAATCTTTTTGAGTACCTTTTCGCCATGAGGCGGAGAGTAACTCTCTAACCCCTTTAGAAAAGCCTTCTGTTGTAAACCGTTCGTTGATAGAAGCCATGCAGTCAGCTTGAAAACTTGTGGATTGGGATGATAAATCCGAGTTTTCGGTTGACATAACAATTCCGGAATTACTGGTATCCTGATGGGGACTGCTATCAATAATTGAAGCAGTTCTGGGTACCAATGTCTCCGTGGCCATTGGGGAGCTATCAACAAAATCTGACACTGGTACTGCCTCATATATTGCAAGACTTTTGGGATCAGACAAATTGGGGGATAAGCATAGGCGTACATTCTCTCCCATGAAATTGTCAAAGCATCCAGAGCCAAGGCTTTCTGATGTGGGATCCATGAACAAAAAATTTCTGTCTGACGATTGTCTATTGAGGCAAATAAATCTATGAGAGGAGTTCCCCAAATTTGAAATAGATTCTGAACCACAAGTTTGTTCAGAGACCATTCTGTATGTTGAATTTTGGTTCGACTGAGTTGGTCTGCTAAAATGTTCAATTTTCCTGTTATATGAGCAGCCTTCATTCGAATATTGTTTTGAATTGCAAGATTCCATAAATCCCATGTTTGGTAGCAAAGAGTGGGCGATTTCGTCCCCCCTTGTTTGTTTATATATTGGACCACTGTGGTATTGTCCGATCTTATCAGAACATATTGACCTTTCAACTGATTTAGGAAGTGTTTCAGCGTTAAAAACACTGCTTCCAATTCTAGGGAATTTATATGTTTCTTGCTCTGCATTTCTGACCATTCCCCTTGAAAAATTTGATTGTTCATAAAACCCCCATACCCGGTTTTCGAAGCATCTGTCGTTATGGTTACAGAGGTTTGAGCCAGTTGAAAATATTGGCCTCTCAGCGTGTTTGCTGAATCTTTCCACCAACTGAGATGTGATTTCAGATGTGGTGTAACTGGGATCTTTATGGAAAGATCCTGACAACTTGGTCTCCAAAATGAGAGGAGATGTAGTTGAACCGGTCTCATGAACAAGCGTGCATTCGGAATTAACTCTATGCAAGATGCCATTATGCCTAGTAATTGTAGGAAGTGAAATGCTGACACTGCATTCCCTGATGAAAGAATTAGTATTGCCATATTCAATTTGTCTATTCTTTCCTGAGTTGGGCAAACAAGTCCCTTGTCCAAATGAAACTGCCCCCCTAAGTATATCAAGTTTTGAGTTGGCACCAGACTTGATTTTTCTCTGTTGATGAGAAAACCTAGTGAATTTAGGAGATCGAGACATTTCTTTCGATCTTGATATAATTGATTCTTGCTTTGATTGACTACTAGCCAATCGTCTAGATATACTACTAGTCTTACATTTTGAGTTCTCAAAAAAGCCGCTACTACGGAAACCATTTTTGTAAAGACTCTCGGAGCCGAAGTTGGTCCGAAACAAAGAACTTTCCACTGATAACACCGGTTCTGAACCGAAAATCTGAGAAACTTGCGATGCTTCTGAAAAATTGGGATGTGTAAATAAGCATCGCTTAGATCCAGAGAAATGGCCCAGTCTCCTATTTTTACTAAGTTTAATACTTTTGTGAGAGTGTCCATTTTGAAATGTATTTTCTTGAGATACCTGTTGAGGGGTCTGAGATTTATTACTGGTCTCATTGTCCCGTTCTTTTTGGGGACTAGAAAAAACGTACTGTAGAAACCTGTTGCTGCATCTTGCTGGCGAACAGGTTCTATAGCATCTTTTTCTATAAGAGTATTTATTTCTTGGATTAAAATATCCGAGTCTTTTAAAGACACAGAGGTTTTCCGTATGCCTGTCCAAAATGGCATTTCTAGAAACTCTAGTTTGTAACCCTCTGCTATTACTGACAAGACCCATTGATCGTCTGTTATTTTTTCCCAATTGTCCCGAAAAAATCTTAGACGACCCCCAACTGGTATCTCGGCCTGATTCTGATAAATTATTACCTTTAACTCTGAGTCAGCTACTGTTTTTCTTTGGGATCCGAAAAGAATTCCAGTTGCCACCTGCTTTCTTTTCTTTATCTTTTTTCCCAAAGTCATCAGCTTTATTGTCTTTCTGGAACTTCCTAGGAGCAGATCTCACAGAAGATTTATTATAACTAAAACCTGAACGTTTATCAGCTGAATTAGCATTGTTATAATTAACATGAGTAGAACTATTGTTAGAACTATATCTAGGAGCTTTATTTTGCCAATCTTGACGCACCTGAGTAGATTCAAACTTTCTCTTATTATTGTTTTTATACTCTGGTAACAGATCGTCTAGTTGCTCACGTTGTTCTTTACGTTTCTCAAGTTTGTCTTCCAAACCTTTACCAAATACACCTTCATTCGAAAGAGGTAAATACAAAACTTTAGCCTGTATATCTTTCAAGTTATTTAAACCAGACTCAGTAGCTGCAGCCTTCCTACGTATCATATGGTTAAACGCACCTGTGCGTCCTACCTGATCAAGAGACTTTGTCGAAATTGCAAACAAGTCCTTCACCATTTGACAAGTTTCATCACTAACATTTTCATTTTCAACCCTCTCTAATAAGGTTCCTAATGTTTGTTGCATATACAACACTGATATAATACCCATACGTGAAGCCACCTGCCCTTGATAGGCTAGATTCTCTATCTGTTTTAAAGGTTGAGTAACCAACTGCTTATGTTTGTCCCATGACTTAACACTATTTGTACCATGAACAGTTCTTATCATTGGTTCTAATAAATCATCCAAACTGGGTACTTGCAAAAAGCTTTTAGATTTATCATTAACCGGAAAACAACTACGGTATTCATCTTTATAAGCTGTAAGTTTCTCTGGATTTTTAGTTCTCCAGGAACGTTCTAGAATTCTAACCTGTGCCTCATCAATGATCAAGCCACCAGAATTATCAGAAGATTCTGAAGGAATATCTTCCTTGAAAAGTTTAGACAATAAATTTAAATTATCTGACTGCTTGTCTACAGTTTTATTGTTATTATTATCAATGTTACTTGTTTGTCTCTGATTTGACTGACTTTCAACATTGTTACTAATAGTAGGTTGAGTTTGTAGATATTGACTAAATCTTTCAACATTTTTAGATTTATTGCCAGCCTGAGAATAAACAGGACTACTGAGGCCACGAGAATATTCATCCTCTGATGAACATAAACCAAGTAAATCAGCCTTTTCACGACTGTCTATATGAAGAGAAATTTCTGACCTATTGTCAAAATCAATATTTCTGATAATTCTAGGACTTCCCAAGTCCTCATCAAGATTTGCATTCAAAGAAATTACCGGTCTACGCTCCCCTGTATTTGGGACGTTATCCGAACTTTGTTCTCTCTGCGTGGCTAAACCACCAGATTGAGAAACCTGTGCAACAGTCGAACTACCTATAGCAGCACATGACTTGTTCATAACAGCAAATAACATATCCATTTTCTTATCAAACCTGTCTTCCATACTGTTTAACTTATTCTCAAGTTCAGCCGTCTTTGACACACGTTTCTTTTCCTTTGAAGAAGCGTCTTTTGTTGTCCTCGCCATTTTTTTCACGAGAAAATCACCCGTTGGCGTTTCACCTGCACTATCTGAATCAGCATTAGCGTCAGTCAGTGAGTGTCTATATTCTTCAGCCATCGTCCAATATGAACGGACGATAATATTAAACGTACATAAATAAAAATTGCAACGACGAGACTATAATAGAAAGTCTCAAAGTGAGAACGTCTTATTTTGTTGCCGCCGAAAGATAAACTGAGGAGGCATTCACCCGGATGATCAATGTTAGATAGATGTTTGAAATCATCCAGGTGTTGCGAGTTATGAGAACGTTGTAAGGGAGATAATCCTTATGTATATTCCTTGACTGGTAAGTAAAAATATATATGATATAAAATTGTCACTTTACAGATTGTTTTTGTCAAAAATGAAAGTGGCCGCATCCGTGTTCATCCACAACCTTTATATATGTTATGCATTATCATAAAATACAACTTACATTTCAATATTAAGGATGAACACGAATGCGGCCACTTTCGTTTTAGACGGAAACCGTCTAAAATTTACCTAAAATGCTAGAATTTTGAAGATTTCAGTAATGTAGCATGACTTAATGGTGCTACAACCCGATATATGTGCAATGTATGGTCAAAAACAGCCAATATTTATGTAGCAGAAGCATTCAACTGTCCAATAAATAAATAAAAGTTTACATTTAAACAATTTTGTAAAACTGTTATATTTTGGGGCCAAAAAGGGGTCTTACGGGACCTTCTCCTTTGGTCCAAAGGAAAGCAATAAAAAGTCATGAAATGTTGCAGAGGGTGATTGATAACCTGTACATCAGTCAGATTAAAAACTTGTTTCATTATACGTGTTAAATACAAAATTGCTGACCACAAAGATTTCCTTGCATGAAAAAACAAAAGTAAGATGCAATGACTAAGGAGCAATATCATAAAACATAACTTTTTCAAGTGCTCTCATTATGTAATTTAGGAAGTTAGAAATAATGGATCAATCAAATGTCAAATGTTTCAAATTGATTAAAATTTCTGTTATGTAACATGCATTTTTTTTTTATCTTTAATTTGAGTATAATAAAAATTATATGTTTTATACATGAAAAATAAAATCAGAATGAATAACTTTTCCACATTTTTAGAATTGAGTCCGACAACTGACACATTTCAGACCTTTTTTTGTATAAAAAAAACTCCATAATTTTTTTAAATTATCTGTCAAACATCTTTTTTCCCCTGCTTCATCATACAGTTTTACATAACGATTCCAATAAATTATACCTGTTTTACATAAACTTACAGCTTTTCATTAAAATAACTTTTTTTTATTTTATAGGTCGATGTTTAATGACTTTGAAGAAGAAGATGAATCTGTTGACTCTGGTGATGTACGGTTCTCAAGGTATGTAAAATCTGGTGTAGTGAGACTTGTGAATTGTACGGTTTGCTAGGTACGTAAATCTGGTGTAGTGAGAATGCTTCTGAATAAGATGTTATATTTTATGGTGAAATATACAAATATCTAAGTATATAACATTGTAATGGTAAGATACATACTCGGCTGATGTACAGATTTCCTAAGGTATGTAATACTATAAGGTGAGACAATGTTGTGGTCTTGGGTCACACTTAAGTTTTTATTGGCTAGCCTGCGACTTTTTTGCAGAAAGCTCAACATAGGGATCTGGCGACAGTGTTAGCAAACTTCTTAAGCTTTATATTTTAGAAGGTGGAAGACCTGGATACTTCATACTTTGTATATGAATGCTTCATGTTACGAAGTTTCCGTCAGTCACATGTCCAATGTCCTTGACCTCATTTTCATGGTTCAGTGACTACTTGAAAAAAAGTTATAAGTATTAGGATAACTATATTTTGTATGTGCATACCTTGCAAGGTCCTCATGCCCGTCAGACAGTTTTCACTTTTAATACCTCCACCTCATCTCATGGATAAGTGAACAAGGTTAAGTTTTGATGGTCAAATCCAGATCTCAGATACTATAAGCAATAGGTCTAGTATATATATGTGTATGGAAGGTCTGTAAGGTGTACATGTCCAAATGGCAGGTGTCATCTGACCTTGACCGCATTTTCATGGTTCAGTGGTTATGGTTAAGTTTTTGTGTTTTGGTCTGTTTTTCTTATACTGTATGCAATAGGTCTACTATATTTGGTGTATGGAAGAATTGTTAGCTGTACATGCCTGCCTGGCATGGTTCATCTGACATTGACCTCATTTTCATGGTTCATTGGTCAATGTTTAGTTTTCTTGGTTAATGTTAAGTTTATGTGACAGTTGTAATAAAGCTTTATATTTAGGACTATCAACATAATATCAAGGATTATTAAAGAATGTGAGACATTTCAGTGTGTGCACTCTTGTGACATAAGGTCAGAATAAAGTTATTATGGCCTAAGGTCAGATTAAAGGTATTATGACATAAGGCCAGAGTCCACCAGACTATAGGTTAGGTATTATGATGTAAGGTCAGACTGATATTATGGCCTAATTTCAGACTAAAGAGACTGAAGATATAATGGCCTTAGGTCAGACTTAAGATATGCATATGTATGTTAGGAGGTCAAACATATAGCTTAAGAACATAAATCTGATACAAGAATTTTCAAATATGTTTTATTATTACAATATTCTTTAAATAAAAAGGACATGGACAATGAAGAAACAGACCATCTAAGACCCTCATAAAAAATTCCCAGTTAGAATTTATAAATTTTTTGGATCTTATAATGGTATAATGTTGTCTGCGTCTGCGTCTTGTCATTGTCGTCGTCTTGTCATCGTCGTCGTCCGAAGACACATTTGGTTTCCGGACAATAACTTTAGTTTGAGTGAATGGATCTCCATGACATTTTTTTAGAAGGTTTAATACCTCAAAAGAAAGGTTGGGATTGATTTTGGGGATGATGGTCCCTATTGTTTAGGAATAAGGGGCCCAAAAGGGGCCAAAAACAAGCATTTTTCTAATGAAGTGATAATAACTGGTGTACTAGTATTTTGATTGCTATGAAATTGTACAGCAATTTTTTAATACCACAGGTAAAAGATTGGGATTCATTTTGAGGGTTTTGGTGCCAACAGTTTAGGAATTAAGGGCCAAAGGTACCAAAAACAAGCATTTTTGTAGTTTACTGACAATAACTTGTGTGTGAGTGTATGAATATCTCTGACATTGTACCACAAGGTTCCATATTACAAAGGAAAGTCTGGGAATGAGTTTGGGGGTAATTTCCCCAAACAGGCAGGAAAAAGAGGCCAAAAAAAGGGTCAAAAACGCATTTCTCTAGTTTCTAGACAATAACTTGTGTTTAAGTAAATGGATCTCTTTGAAATTGTAATACAAGGTTCCATACTACAAAGGCTTGGACTGAGTTTGGGGGTAATTGCTCCAAGGAGGGATTCAAACATTTTTTTTTTGGGGGGGGGGGGGGGGGGGGGGGGGGGGGTTCCAAATTTTTTTGAGGGCCGGGTTCATATTTTTTTTCTTAAAATTTTTGGAAAGTTTCAAGAAGAAAGAAAAACTTTCAATTGCACAGTATTCGCAATAGATTTGTAAGTTCTTTGACCATTTTTTGGGTGTAAGAAACCTATATTATGTCAAAAATTTGATCGCAATCTAAATTCAGACAGTATCAAGCTTGAATATTGTGTTCCAATTTGCCCCAAATGTCAGGGTTCGACTGCTGCGTTCGTATCAGGCTGCCCTCATAGAAGCAATTTTTTGCAGGTAACTTTTGACCTAGATAAACCTGCTTTTTAATGTCCATTGACATCAGTACCATATACTTCAAACTCCCTACTGAACTAGGGCATTAGGTAATGTAGACATTGATTTAAAGACTTTTCACCTCTGAATGAAACAGTTAAGTATTGATTGAATAAAAGTATTGAGATAATTCCCTGCTGAACCTACAGTACACGATAATTCAATATTACCCTGACGAATATACTACTATAATTACCCTGACAAATATACTACTATATTACCCTGACGAGTTTACTTCAATATTACCCTGAGAGCTATCATCAATATTGATGTAACAGTATTACCTCATTAATTAAATAATACGTCTCTGATGCCTCTAATTGAATAAAACTTTCTACTAAATGAAAATCCTTACTGAAATCCAAGATCATTTGTAGAGGTAGAAGAGCTGTAAATCAAGACGTATTTCAACTTCATAAATCGCACATAAGGTATTTTGTATTGATCTTGTCCTTGTCCTTATATAACCCTTCATTTTCTTTCCTTTCAAAATGATGAATAGGTTTTTGTCATGTGAAAAAGAGCCAACTAGTACAATGACATTTAAGGAAGAAATGTTATTTTTTCACTATTCAACATTAAATATATATTTACTTGTCGCTAGCCTAAAGATCATGATCAATTTAAAAAAAAGATTTGAGACGAAATGTAAATTACTTTTGAAATTCTAACTGTATATATCTTTTTTTGGTCATTAGTGAGATCTTTTGGTTAACTCAATGAGACATGGGACAATGAGCATCGTTTAAATTGGAAAAATTGGAAATAATTTTCACTCAGGTTAATATCCAGTTCAAACCAAACAATAGAAATGGAGCTCTTAATTAAAAATGGTAAAATAACCAAAATAACATATGATATGCAATTAAAACTGATTTGGTTCCTAAAAGTTTTCGATTCAATAAAGGCCCAAAAAGCCCCTATTTTTGGCTAAAACTTTAAATAATTACAATGTATCATAGTTACATTATTACAACAATGACTTAATTGTAGAAGTCAATTATTTTTACCTGTTCGGGGCAGATCCAGCCATTTTAAAAAAGGGGGGGGGGTGTTCCAATTCCAACTATATGTCCCCATTCAAATGCAATGATCGACTCCAAAAAAGGGGGGTTCCAACCCCAGAACCCCCCCCCTCCCTGGATCCGCCAATGCTCTTAAATAATATTACAAATCAACTTATTACACTCATATCTCCACATTAAAACATATTTTAAAAAACAAAACAAAGAGAATAATTCAAATACATTAAATTTTTTGTTATGAATTGAGAGTTATTTCCATTTACAGAATTTTAACATTAAACAAGCTTTACTTATTATGATCAGAACAACAGACAGAAAACCACCACTAATTGTTCCTTTTCCAGCATGGTTCACTTTATTTGTAAACTTTTTTTTTGCTCATTATGTTATACTTTATAGTATTAGAACAATAGTTTCTTATAATCATGATAATAAAACCAAGCTTCCTACGTCATACATTCATTTTGATCAAGTTTCATGTTTCAATGTTTTTTTTGGTTTTATAATTAACTTGTACATACCGGTACAGACACTCTACATTGCAATAGTTTTCGGTGAAGGAGAAATAATAACAGAAACCAAAGCTTGCTTTATAATAGAAATCATGCAACTTGTCATTTCCTGTACATGTTCCCTTTTTGACCATTCACTATAGTGTGATTCAGTGATTTTAGTAGCAGTTTTAACTATACTTTTCTATGTAGCAGTCTTTGAATGCTGTTTGTATCCAAATTTGTTTATTAAAACAAGCTGAAACTATATTTTAAATTTATTTATATTTTCAGACAAAATCACAGTGAGATTGAGAAGAGAAGGCGAGATAAAATGAATGCTTACATTACAGAATTATCTTCCTTGCTTCCTATGTGTAATGCTATGAATCGTAAATTAGACAAATTAACTGTACTTAGAATGGCCGTCCAACATCTAAAATCACTCAGAGGTAAAATTAATACACATTTACCATTACTTATATTTTTAGGTACATTTTAGCAGAGCTAGGGAAATGTTAGAACTCCTCTTATATGATAAATACCATGAGGATATCATCATTTTTAATTCTAGAAAATATTTTGCTAACATGAAAAACCTATTTATTAACCTTGGTCTGATACTGCCCCATTGTCTGTAGAAATCTCCATTCAAATTTTTGGTGTGGAACTTGTTCCAGTCCTTTTTAAAATAAATTAAAATAGCATTAACACTAAACATTTTATTTGGTTTTACTTGACTTGATCAGAAAAAAAGCATAAAAATAATTTTCGACGAAAGGAAAATAGAAATTTTTAATTAGACTCTTTTAAATCTACTGGTGATAAGAAAAGGGTGTTTGACCAATGATGCTAAAGGGTAATCCTTATACCTCACTATATCCTTCAGATAATATTCACAAAAAGAGACCACTGATAGAAAACTTTAATAGAGGTTTCTTTAATAATTAATTTCATAATGGAACATTCAAATAAAATGATGCCTTAGTGCTCTTTAATTATTATTTAATCCTAATAAAACTTTGAATGTTAATGATAATAGAAAATATTAGGTGTATAAATAAAATAGTATGTGGGGTGTACATCCTGTAGAAGACAGCAACCCAAGGACAAAAACAATAAACAGCTATTGTTGACTTTGTTCTACTCTTCAATTTGAATCTGGCACACAAATTTTTAGAAACACAGAAACATCTTTAATATTTTGGAACTTTGGGATTAATAGAAGCAATAAAGAGTTATGAAAATTTGATATAAAAGCGTCACTAACATGACTAATGCTAGGAATCCCTGCCATTAGTACTATAGTTACATGAATAAGGGAAAAGGACTTAGGGATGTTTAACCGTAAAATCAACATCTATTGAATCTCACCAACATGTTTTAATTACTGAGTAAATGAATAAGCTTCTTGTTTGTAGTTAATATCATGAAAAACCAAAAACCAAAAAAACAAGTATTCAATCTAACAAAAACTGTAAATTTATACTGTAATAAGTACAATCATCACTTGAGTACTAATTTTTCTAATCAAACTTTTGATTACTGAAAGACTCATGTTTCAGGTTTTCTTGTATTCTCATTTTCATTTTAAAATGAACATGCGTTCAAATTACAAACTGGTTGAATGGAAAAACATATTTTGCATACGATAAATATAATTTAAGGATGGCAATGGCAAAGGATGGAATGGAAAAAAATCACCTAACCAACCAATACCAGATGTGATCAACACAAAAAGTCAAATAAAACATAACTTTTATAAGCAAATTAGACAGCTGCTGTCTATAAACCAAAAATGTCTTAGTGAAAAAACTAGGAATTTTATACATAAATCAAAAGAATGTTGATATATGTTACTGAAACAGTAACCTAATACGTAAATAGTTACTTTGACATTCAGAGAGGTCAGCATTTAAAAATCTATAGAAGGCTGGTGTCATTCTAAAAAAAAATATATAAATTTGTAATTCTGTCTGACAAAGAGTTTGCAGTCTGACTTATAGAACATGTGAATGAAAGGAGATGTGGGTATGTCATTGAGACAGCAACCCAATGAGTTAAGGAATTATAATTTGCAGGTATACTTTATAAAGTTTATAGGTAGGTTTTACATTTATTAAAAGAAGTTGTAAATAATTATAAGGGGTCAGGAAGGTATCCTATCTAATAATATAGATGGATTCTTATATGTACATGGTAGTGTATGTCATATATGTATTATATTTTTACAGGTGCTACTACAACTATAACTGAAGCTAGTCAGAGACCATCATTTTTATCAGAAGATGTACTTAAAAGTCTTATATTAGATGTAAGTAATATAAAATTCTCTCTGATTAGTCCTGACAAAGGTCTTTTACCAGAAGAAAGTAATAATTTCTCTCTGATATCAAACCTCTTGGTATCTTGCTCATATCCAGAAATTAACGCCACTTTGCTTATTTGAATATTATACTAAAGAAATAGGATACGGGTCACGGAAATTATATTAAAATAATAGGGAATTTTGAAAAAAAATGTCTGTTTTAATTTTAATTAAGTGATAGACAGGTTGCCGGGGCAGAAAATATATAAACACAACAATATACACCATTTAAACGAAACATAACGACTGTTACAAAAATCAAGGTTCCTGAGCTATTTTATAAATCGAAGCGAGAGGCTTTTAACATTGCAGTGTAAAATACAGGCTAAAATAGCTGAAACGTCAAATTTGCAAACTTCGTGTTGAACATTGGCTTACAAGGTCATTAGAAAAACAGGTTGCCGGGGTGAAATTTGAAACTTGAAGGTCCAAAGAATAAGCCAGTCCAAACCTTGTATGTGTAGTCGTTGAACTCTAGGTTCCCACGTAAAGTTAAAATGCTCCTATTTCAAGAAGAATAAACTCATGAAAACACGAAAAATTCACTAAATGTCGCATTCATTGTTTTGATTTTGACCGCCTGACAACTTTACGGAAATATCAGAGTGATTGTAAATAAGGATTCTGTGACGGGCAACTTATAATATCCGTGTTTTAAAGATTTTAATGATATCAAGCCAGTCCAGTTCAAACTATTATGTGGTGCAATTCTCATTTACATATTATGAATATTAATTAGCAAATGCACTACTAATTTTTTCTGGCTATGTATGGTTATGTACAAACACTGATATTTTAGACCAAAAAATTAAAAGTTAGGTAGAAAATGTAAACAGCAAAAATGACCAGAAATACAAAATCTACAGGAATACCAATTTGACAGAGATCTATGGATGAACCCTTTTGGTAGTAAATGACCTTTAAAAATATTTTTACTTTTTTGCCAATTACTATTGGTTTTAGATAGTTATTTTGTTAATGTGTGAAGGCAGAAGTGGAGACAGATTGTATTTCACACATGCAATTGTTTAATCCCATTACAGTATTTGCCAGTACCAAATTAAAATATCCTGAACAAATGTTGTTTGTCTATGTACCTTTGGGTGTTATCTATTATATGAGTTGTGTTGGTGGATTTGTCTTTGTACATTTGGGTGTTATCTATTATATGAGTTGTGTGGGTGGAATTGTCTTTGTACATTTGGGTGTTATCTATTGTATGAGTTGTGTGGGTGGATTTGTCCTTGTATACATTTGGGTGTTATCTATTATATGAGTTGTGTGGGTGGATTTGTCTTTGTACATTTGGGTGTTATCTATTATATGAGTTGTGTGGGTGGATTTGTCTTTGTACATTTGGGTGTTATCTATTATATGAGTTGTGTGGGTGGATTTGTCTTTGTACATTTGGGTGTTATCTATTATATGAGTTGTGTGGGTGGATTTGTCTTTGTACATTTGGGTGTTATCTATTATATGAGTTGTGTGGGTGGAATTGTCTTTGTACATTTGGGTGTTATCTATTATATGAGTTGTGTGGGTGGATTTGTCTTTGCTCATTTGGGTGTTATCTATTATATGAGTTGTGTGGGTGGATTTGTCTTTGTACATTTGGGTGTTATCTATTATATGAGTTGTGTGGGTAGATTTGTCTTTGTACATTTGGGTGTTATCTATTATATGAGTTGTGTGGGTGGATTTGTCTTTGTTCATTTGGGTGTTATCTATTATATGAGTTGTGTGGGTGAATTTGTCTTTGTACATTTGGGTGTTATCTATTATATGAGTGGTGTGGATGGATTTGTCTTTGTACATTTGGGTGTTATCTATTATATGAGTTGTGTGGGTGGATTTGTCTTTGTACATTTGGGTGTTATCTATTATATGAGTTGTGTGGGTGGATTTGTCTTTGTACATTTGGGTGTTATCTATTATATGAGTGGTGTGGATGGATTTGTCTTTGTACATTTGGGTGTTATCTATTATATGAGTTGTGTGGGTGGATTTGTCTTTGTACATTTGGGTGTTATCTATTATATGAGTGGTGTGGATGGATTTGTCTTTGTACATTTGGGTGTTATCTATTATATGAGTTGTGTGGGTGGATTTGTCTTTGTACATTTGGGTGTTATCTATTATATGAGTTGTGTGGGTGGATTTGTCTTTGTACATTTGGGTGTTATCTATTATATGAGTGGTGTGGGTAGATTTGTCTTTGTACATTTGGGTGTTGTCTACTATATGAGTTGTGTGAGTGGATTTGTCTTTGTACATTTGGGTGTTATCTATTATATGAGTTAAGTGGGTGGATTTGTCTTTGTACATTTGGGTGTTATCTATTATATGAGTTGTGTGGGTGGATTTGTCTTTGTACATTTGGGTGTTATCTATTATATGAGTTGTGTGGGTGGATTTGTCTTTGTACATTTGGGTGTTATCTATTATATGAGTTGTGTGGGTGGATTTGTCTTTGTACATTTGGGTGTTATCTATTATATGAGTTGTGTGGGTGGATTTGTCTTTGTACATTTGGGTGTTATCTATTATATGAGTTGTGTGGGTGGATTTGTCTTTATTCATTTGGGTGTTATCTACTATATGAGTTGTGTGGGTGGATTTGTCTTTGTACATTTGGATGTTATCTATTATATGAGTTGTGTGGGTGGATTTGTCTTTGTACATTTGGGTGTTATCTATTATATGAGTTGTGTGGGTGGATTTGTCTTTGTACATTTGGGTGTTATCTATTATATGAGTTGTGTGGGTGGATTTGTCTTTGTTCATTTGGGTGTTATCTATTATATGAGTTAAGTGGGTGGATTTGTCTTTGTACATTTGGGTGTTATCTATTATATGAGTTGTGTGGGTGGATTTGTCTTTGTACATTTGGGTGTTATCTATTATATGAGTTGTGTGGGTGGATTTGTCTTTGTACATTTGGGTGTTATCTATTATATGAGTTGTGTGGGTGGATTTGTCTTTGTACATTTTTGGGTGTTATCTATTATATGAGTTGTGTGGGATAGAAATCCACCTTATTGAAATGGATGTATATGTATAAACGTATAAGCCTTTGTATATGTATAAACGTATAAGACTTTGTATATGTATAAACGTATAACACTTTTTATATGTATAAACGTATAAGACTTTGTATATGTATTATAAACTATAAGACTTTGATACATTTTAGAACACTCAAGTAAGAAATAAAAGATAAATTTTCGTCTGTTTTGTAGGGTTCTTATAACAACTCAATTTTCAAACGGTTACAGACTTTTTGTAGAGATCTTGTCAACCAAAAATAGGTTAACAGATGTATTGATATTCATTTGCACAAGGTTGATATTTATCAGACGTTGTTTATATGTATTATAAATTACTGTTTATCTTGTGGGATATTCTTAAAAGTGTTGATGACAGTTTCTAATAATCTCCTCAGTTATTTAGATATAAAATGTTGATGAATCAGTTAATATACAATATACAGATATAAATTTCTTGAATTATATCAAATCTGTTTACATATAAACTTATAAGGATTAGTTATGGATTAGCATAGATATTTCTGTTAATCTTCTAGTCTCTCAAATATCTTCTAACATTTAGCAATGATAAGTATGTCATTTGCATGTATGATAATGATTGGATGTTGCTGAAGGTTACTGGTCCACAAATTGTAATGAGTTAAATGTTCATTATAGACTGTTTGCCATGGTTTAATAGAAACATGGTGTGCAGCCCAGCCTTTTAGTCATTGATTCCTTTTACCACATTACAATAAATCAGTGCTATTCCCATTTAAAGACAATGAACTCCATCAAGTGTAGAACGGTAGAACCAAGTTCAGACTTCATGACATAACTTAATAAATAATCATGTAATAATTAAACATTAAAAAGAAGAATTAAATGCCAGCTTTGGAAAAGTTCAGAATTTTCCTGTATTTTCCGCATTAAAGATGTTTAAAATGCAAAAGTGGTTTTTTTCTTCTAATTTAGAGGATGGAACAACATTGTAATTTGTAAAGTCAATTACTGCTTTGTGGTGTGTTTAGTGGCAATTGTCATATAGTTATTGTGTTTCTCTGGAAGGAAACTGCTAAGCAAGGGAATGAAAAATGTCATGATATATTTTAAATACTTTTGTAAAAACACTGTACAATTAACTTGAGAATCATATTTATAGCTGTCTGTGAATATTCAATGATTGTAACTAAATACTGTCCATGGGGAACTATTAAGTTTTGAGGATAGAAGAAGGAGATGGAAAAAGGGGTTTAAATGCAATCATATCCCTGTTGTTACTTGTTGATTTTTTCAAACTGTCTGAAACTGTACAATCATAACCAGGGTTAAAAGTTACTCAATGCATTGTGTATATAAATTGTTGTAACAAAACATGTCACATGCAATTTTTTGAAATCTCAGTCTTGGGGAAATCTGAAAATGTTTCTTTATTGTTATGTTATGTTCTGACCTTTATTTAGTCTTACAATTTCTGGACGTAATCTTCCTTCTGCTTGTCTTCCATATTTCATGTTGTTGCATTTTATTTTTTTTATATTTTTTTTTAAATCTTGAATTTTGGACATTGGCAAGCTTAAGGTACCAGTAGAATGGCATGCTTTTGGAACATTTAAGCAACAAGGGATAACTCCTCAAAGTGATCTATTGTGACCTTTAGTACGCAAAATTTCTGAACATTTTTATGAAGTCCTTTTCCCCGTAGAAGTTAAGTTTTCATCTTTTTCCTCCTATCCTTATTATATCCTTTACAAATCCTATAAACTTGATAAATTGATATTTTGATTATTACTATTCTAAATGGTATGAAATTTTACTTCTTTCAGCTAACCAAGTATCAATCAATTTATGTATTTTGTCTAGGCCCATTTTATGATGTTTTGTGAGCATTTCAAAAAATTCTCTCTCTCTCTTACAATGAAAAACTAATCATGTTAATTTCAATGACAAAATTTGAATCTGCAACCCACATAATTAGACAGTAAATAGGTCATGAATGTATAAAAAGTTATATAAATGAAAATATAAGTGAAAAGAAAAGATTTATAGAGTTCGGTGTCTGGGGAGCCATATAGATTCAGTTACTACAGAATAAATGACATTCACAAATAATTTATGAAATGTAGAATAAAAACTTCTGACAAAGGTTCATATTGATTTCTAATATTCTTTGTCAACATTATTTTATTTTATATTCATTGTCAAATGCCTTGTTCCACATTGTTTTATTTTATAGTCATTATGAAAGACCTGGTAGATCATTGTTTGATTTTATTAACAATATAACGTGAGGGTACCCAAATTGCACCTATTTTGACAGTTTTTGAACCTACGTTTATATATGCTTCACACAAAAGTTTTCAGTATGTGTTTATTTTGTACATGTATCATTATTTACTATATGGTTTCACCAATTTAATTTTGAATCCATTTGGAATCATAGAAAAATTGGTCTGAAATAACCTCCAAACCATCAATGATTCTGTAATGAGGAGTACCCCAAATTCGCATCGTCAATAGTCTGAAAACGGAGCTTTTGTTTAATTTCTTGAAATATTCTGAACAATTGGATATAAGTCCATGCTTACTCTTCACTTTTTACGAAATGGATACTTGTAACATATTGTATTTGCTGATTTTAAAAAGATGACGTTTTGATGACGTTTCCGTACATTTTGCTTTTTCAGTAAACAGTCCACCTGTTGATAAATACCTTGCACGTTTTGTGTATATCTAAATACTTTTACCTATGTTGGAAGACGTGCATAGTATCAAATGATAAAAATACAAATTGTTTAGTCTCTAGGAAATCTGGGAAGATTTCTGTTGCTATTTTTGCTAAATAGGTGCAATTTGGGTACTCAGTGCAATTTGGGTACCCTCACATTAGGTATGAAAATTAATAAATGATGTTAATTTACAAAAATATTGAAAACCTGATTTAAATAATTTAAATTTTAAAGGTCTGATTCAGCATGGTAATAAAGTATATAACTCTAAGTAAAATCATATTTGTTTTGGGCGCAAGTTCCATATCAGGAAAGTCGCCTCCCAAAATATCAATATAATAATAATAATAATATTTGTTTTGTTTTGTTGAGTTCTAAGATCCAATTTTATCAGGAAATGGAGATCAGATTTTTTTTTTTTCACTGATCATGGTATTAAAGGCTTTCACCGATGAAATTCAAATGATAAAGAATTATTTTAAATGTATAGATATTAGATATAATATGAAACATTGCAATTGAATATTACCTTTCAAATTTTTCCAGTAGGAAACTGAGTGAATTTGTCAGTTAGACAATATTAGAAAAGTTTCTAAACAGCTGACCCTGAGCCCACAAGAAGTACATACATTAAACAGAGACTATCAAAGGTCTTCATTAACACAAATTTCACAAAAGGTCCAAAATAATTATGTTTTTCTTACACAGGTATTATGCTTGGTTTCTAATGATTATCTGTTTTATTCAGCACACCTGTATATTTTTTCTCTGTATTTTCAGGTAGCAGAAGGATTTTTATTTGTTGTCAGCTGTGATAGAGCAAGAATTTTATATGTGTCAGAGTCAGTCGGAGAATTCTTAAATTACTCAAGGGTAAGTAAGGACAATCATTATAGCATAAAGTACACATATGGTAACAAACTGGAATACACAGCTGGTTGTCAATATATACTTTCTTAAGTTTGTTGGACTTCGGTCAAACACTTTGGTTTGAGTGAAAATCATTCATGTGTTCAGGGACATTGTCACTTGTGATCCAAATTGAAAGGGTGGTTGAAAAAATAAGATGCTATATTGCACAAATTATTCCTCGAATTAAATTCTTATAATTGATAATCAGCAGTACTGTCATTAGGGAATAGTGATTTAGTACCTACATAATAAACATTATGTGAATTTTTTTAAGAAATAACTTGAAAGTTGTCAATTCTGAAGGATTGTGGGTAATGTATTTGTTCATAAAAATAGAAATAAGTTCATTCTATTGGCTAGATAACGGTTGTTTCAAACTATCTGAGAAATTCAAGGGTGATGGACATCCATGCTTCAGTAAATTGTGATGATTCGTTTGTACCCTGTAAACTTTGATATTAGCATCCTAAAAGATAGTTCTCAAGGTGTCAAGGGCAGGCATTATGTAGGAAATACAAGATATAACAATTTTATTGATTTATGGAGTATTTGATGACAACTATGAATAAATAATTACAGACAGTGAACATTTATTGTCGCTGTGGAACTATAACTTAAAGGTTAGAAATAGAGTTTGAAGTAAAGTTAAGTTTAGGTCTGTATGAACAGTCTAGAAGTAACATATAAGGAAACTTCACTAATAAGTTCAGGTTTGAATTTTCAAGGATGGATTTTGACATACTCCTAAAAATGGAAAATCCATAGAAATGTCAGTTAGAAAAAAGATGTTCAACTTAGGGATTAAATGTAGGTTTATTCCATATTTCTCTGGTGTAAACCTGCTTTCTAGAATAAATGTTTGACTGACAATCATTATGTTAAAAAAGCAATGATAATATAGTTTTACAGAGGAACTTACAGAATGCACTACTGATTAATGTTTTTATTCTTTAGCTCTTCTTGTATTAATGTTTTTTTCTACATTTCATCGTTAGTATTTTACTGTTGAAGACAATTCTTGTTATAGAATATGTCACTTAGGATTACGAATTATCGGGGAATAACTGCAATAATAGTAGTTTCTCAAATCATTTGAGAAACTGATTAAATTTTTCCTTTAATAGTAAATTTGAATATGCCTAGAATGTGAAAATTTAATGCCAAGTGCACATTGATGAGCCTCAGTTGAGGTTGTAAATAGCAAAAATTTATACAAATTCTGTTGAGATGAAGTAATGATGTTTGAAAATGTTGATATAAATGAGAAGATGTAGTAAGAAAGCTATCTACCAAAGACAATGAAATGTTTCTGATGTGATTTTGTTTTCCACATTTATCCTCATCCTGCTTCTTATTTTTATTAAATTCAAGAATTTTGGGTTTCAATAAATCTTTAACTAGGCGAGTTAATAATTGTCTCTGCCGTTTGATTAGCACTAATCTAAATACATAATCTTTACATATGAATTCAATCTGAATATAATAGATTGCAACCTAAATTTATATGTAGAAAAAATATTGTAGGAAACTTTTTTTTTTTAAATTCAAGATACCAGAAATAATCTTTTTGTGGTAAGAAATCAAATTTTACATAATTAATGTGCATTTTGTCAAAAATTGCTTACACTGTGAAATGCCATTCACTGACTTTCTTTATGAGCTATTAATTTAATATAACATACATTAATATTAATCGTAAATTAATATTTCCTGCAGGAATTTAAGAAAAGAGTGGCATTTTCCACCTATCTCTTCACACATATATACTATCTAAAGCAAGTTTAGCAAATGTCCCAGTGACCTTTCTCTTTGACTTTTAATGACCTACATAGCTATTGATAAAGGTTATAACTAGCTATTGATAAAGGTTATAACTATATATTGATGTTCTATCATTGACTTTGGTATTTTCGGGGATCAACAGTCGATTCAACAATTTAGATTTTAAAACAAGACTGAAATGACTCTTTTTTTTAGCTCACCTGACCTGAAAGGTCAAGTGAGCTTTTCTCATCACTTGGCGTCCGTCGTCCGTCGTCCTTCGTCCGTCGTCCGTCGTCCCTCGTCCGTCGTCCGTAAACTTTTACAAAAATCTTCTCCTCTGAAACTACTAGGCCAAATTCTACCAAACTTGGCCACAATCATCCTTGGGATATCTAGTTTAAAAAATGTGTGGCGTGACCCGTCTAACCAACCAAGATGGCCACCATGGCTAAAAATAGAACATAGGGGTAATATGCAGTTTTTGGCTTATAACTCAAAAACCAAAGCATTTAGAGCAAATCTGACATGGGGTAAAATTGTTTATCCGGTGAAGATCTATCTGCCCTAAAATTTTCAGACGAATCGGATAACCTGTTGTTGGGTTGCTGCCCCTGAAATGGTTTTTTTTAAGGAAATTTTGCAGTTTTTGGTTATTATCTTGAATACTATTATAGATAGAGATAAACTGTAAACAGCAATAATGTTCAGCAGAGTAGGACCTACAAATAAGTCAACTTGACCAAAATTTCCAGTCAACCCCTTAAGGAGTTATTGCCCTTTATAGTCAATTTTTAACAACTTTTCATCATTTTTTGTAACTTTTCTAAAAATCTTCTTCTCTAAAATTGCTTTGCCAAATTTAATCAAACTTGGCGACAATTATCATTGTGGTTTATAGTTTAAAAAATGTGTCCGATGACCCAGCCTACCAAACAAAATGGCCGACATGGCTAAAATTAGAACATAGTGGTAAAATGCAGTTTTTGGGGAAAGACGGCTTCAAGCCGTCAATTCCCTAATGGGGTTGGCCAGAGTGTCATTCCCTCACGTCAATCATTTTGTTTTGATAGTTTGGAAACCCCTTCAAAATGTCATACTGAAATTGATGACAAGGAGAACAGATTGACTTTAAATACATTTTTTACACATTTCCCTCTGTTTCTCATGAAATTATCGTATATTGAGCTTTCCCTTACACTATATATACGTTTCTTTTACAGTCTGGAAAAATCAGTATTACGAAATATTCTAAATATATCTAACCTAGTGACGTCATTGTTGGAATGCCACACTACACAGGGATATCCTTTATTCAGAATCATTATAAAAATCATTCACAGTACTTACAAGTATACTAAGTTAAAATCCGTATTTGTTAAATATAAACCTAATGATGTTTGCTGTAGTGTAGATCTATGATTCACACACCAACATGAAATGCTTGAATCTGAGGCTATAATCAGATAATATGTAGGTCAACTTTCGCGGTAAACAATGTCAATGGGGATACATAAGATTGGGGAGAGAAACGGCAGTTTTCATTGTTTCTGTAAAGTTCTGTTTTCAGAATCTTCCTCCAATTCAGGAGCACCTCAGTTGATGAGTAATTTTACACTAAAATCAAAGTAAATGTTTCTGAACATTTAAAATGTGACATTTAGTATATGATAAGTAGTCTTCTATATAAAAAAAATGTGTACCAACATAATTATTGAAATTGTTAAAAAAAAAAAAAAATGTTGCTTTTTGTAGTTTATACCTATTGAGATTGGGGAGAGCAACTGCAGTTTTCATTCTTTCTGTAAAGTTATGTTTTTTTAGAATCTTTCTCCAATTAAGGAGCACCTCAATTGATGAGTAATTACCCACTAAAATGAAAGTTAATGTATATGAACACTACAAATTAAGTATATATATGATAAGTAGTCATCAATTAAAAAATAATTTTGCCTTCCAACATAATTATTGTAGTGGTCATTTTATTTCTCATTTTTTTTTAAATATTGCTTTTTGTAGTTTAAAGCTGTTTATTCATGAATTTTACAGATATATCAAAATGTGGGATCTGGAAACAAACTTCACACAGCTTTTATATCAATCATATTTGATTTTATAAGTACATGTATCCCTGTGATGAGAGTTGTAACTGGGAACTTTATCAATGGAAAATTAAAACTGAATAGATTTTTCAGTCCTCACTTTCTTGAGAATATTGTCACAAAAAATTGAGAATAGTCTTAGTTGTACATAATTAAAATTTTAAAATATAATGTAGTAGTTGTTAAATTCAATTGAATTTTAGATAATTAACTCCCAACTTAAATCAAATGTTTTGATTTAGAAGGTGCAGATCTCATTGGTCCAAATTGTCTCTATGATGAATTCTTGACTAAGGGAATGAAATAACAATAAACAACAATTAGATTCATTATTGTCAGCCTTTCTATATGTTCTAGCTGTTCTTTTGCTCATTCTTTGTATGTAGACTATCAAAAGATACCCCCCTAAAAATTGGAACAATGGCCGTCTTTTCCCTTCAGAGCTCTTCAGCTCTTTGATTGCTTTATATCTTTGAAACCAAGACATTTAGGGCAAATCTTTCAAGATTTTAATGTCCATCAGAATAAGATATATCCCCTCACAAATTTTCAGTTGAATCGGACAACCTGTTGTTGGATTGCTGCCCTTAAATTGGTTATTTTAAGAAAATTTTGCAGTTTTTGGTTATTATCTTGAATACTATTATAGATAGAGATAAACTGTAAACAGCAATAATGTTCAGCAAAGTAAGATCTACAAATAAGTCAGCATGATCAAAATTGTTAGAGGACCCCCTAAGGAGTTATTGCCCTTTAGAGTCAATATTAAACAACTTTTCCTCATTTTTGTAACTTGTATAAAAATCTTTTCTAAAACTACTTGGCCAAATTTAACCAAACTTGGCCACAATCATAATACTAGGGTATCTATTTTTAAAAAGAGTGTCTAATGACCCCGCGTACCAACAAAGATGGCCGACATCAGTTAACACATTAACAGGTGAGGGACACAGGCTCTTGAGAGCCTCTAGTTTTCTATACCGGTAATGAATAATATAAAAAATTTCTGGAGATAGTTAAAAGACAAAAAAAAGGTATTTCCATGATCTCAAAAACTAATTTAACCCTGCCACATATTCTTGCATCTCTCTTTAGTCTGGATTGTTGTCAGTTGTTGCTTTTATATTTTATTGAGGGGATTTTTTGTGTGGATGAAAAACCTTTAATAGGCTTGGTTGTATTTATTTGAAATGACGCATTTAGTCTTGGGATGATTTAGAACGTCACATATTATAAAGACACCCATAGTTTATTTGAATGGATGACAAAAATTAAGCTGTCAATTCCACAATTAACTGTCAAAGTCATTGACAACAACATTACCAAATTACAGTTAACATTTCCAGGATTATTATAGTTTAATTATTTCAATGTTTTTAGTTATAATTATCCAAAACACATAAACATATATATATCTTTATTCTCATCACCAAATACATAGGTACAGAGAAGACATGTAATACAATACATTAAATACATAAACATAAATATCTATAATACTAAAATTACGAGGTCCAATTTGTCAGCCGTCATCACGTAAAAACGACGAATCAAAGAATTCAACTTTATATATAACTAATATAGTACAAAGGTGTAGATTAAAAATTACACCACTCCAGGCCCTTTTGTTTTCCACATAATTAGTATTGCCAATAATTAAGAAGTTCCGGATCGAGTCCGATACCGATACCAATAGTATATTCACCTGTTACCTATTACCTTATCTGTACGTTCCGCATCTGACAGGCGCACCACCAAACGGTGTATTCAGGATTAATATGCTATATACACGGGTCATAATCACAGGATTGACACTACTAAATTGTAGTATTTTAATCAGTAAGACTTTCTAAGATAACAATATGAATACTAAACATCTGGACTAAAAATAAGGCGTATAGGTACAGTTTTCAATTTGTTAGCGGGCATGACGTAAAACAGCAAATCAAAGAATTCAACTTTATTTATAACTAATATTAAGACAATGCTGTTGATTAACAAATACTCCATTCCAGGACCTTTTGTTTTCCAAATAATTAATATTACCAATAATTGATAAGTTCCAGTTCAACGGGTTCAAACAGAAAGATTTGAAAACAGAGAAAACTGTGTATCTTATAATCGGTATGACTTTATCAGATGACAATACTAATACTAAAATAAGGCTTGCGCAAAGTTATATACTTTAATTCAGTCACGGATCCGCGATATCACGGGTGTGTTCTAGTACAGTATATACAACAACAACAAAAAGAGAGGAGGACAAAATGAATACAAGAAAAGTATTGCAGTACAAATTGATTTGTGTGGACATGATTAAAATGAAAAGAAAATGAAAAAAAAATCAGGATCTCTCATTAATTTTGTTTTCTTTGCTAAAGACATAAAAAGTACAAACACTAGCTACATTTGCAAGAACAAGTTAATGCATTTGATAATGAATTAACCTTTTTTATTTTAATTTATTACAGAATGATTTGATTGGACAGAGTTTGATAATGAATTAACCTTTTTATTTTAATTTATTTCAGAATGATTTAATTGGCCAGAGTTTGTTTGATTACCTACACCCAAGAGATATGAATAAAGTAAAGGAACAGCTGTCATCATCCGATATGTCGCCAAGGGAACGCTTTATTGATTCACGGAGTAAGTCACAAAATTCATTTGCTTAGTATAAAAAAAATGGATACAAGTCTCATTGAGATATCACTAGGTACTTCGTATCTAAGGGAGAAAATTGTTCTTAAATCCCACATATTTTATAGTTTGCAAAAATGTACAAAACATATTGAATACAATATGATTATGATGATATGCTAAGTCACTTTTGATTGGATAACAGCTGCCTTTGACAATTGATAGTTGGATTTTGATCACAACATTGAGCAATCACAATGTCTGTTTGAAATTACATTGTGTGCTAAATTGAACTGTTTTAAGGAACCTGTATACTGATTGTATTACCTCAATTTTTATTTGTATTTCTATAAAAGAGAGAAAAAAAACAAAGTGTGTAGTTGCAAAGGAATTGTTACAAAAAAGCATGGTTCTAGCTGAAAAAATGACAAATATAATGCTAAAAATGTTGTGCACAATGTAAAATTATGTAATGACTTTCTTCAGTTATACAAAAGGCAAAACAAATGTTTATGCTCCTCTAACATAACTGCAAATAATCTGAGCTGTCGTGATTAGCCTTTCATGCACCTGAGCTGCTGGGCAGATGAAACCATTTGAAGTTAATAGTCAACTACCAATGATTTAACCTAGATGTACAAATCACTTTATAAAATTTTATCCCCCCTTTTTAAGCAATGATGCCTGTGAAAACAGAATTATTACATCGATTAATGATTTAACCATGACGTTGTAATTTAACTTTATAACTATAATAGGATTATATTCCCACTTTTTCAGCAATGATGCCTGTGAAAACAGAATTATTACAACGACCCACTCATTTGTGTTCTGGTGCTAGACGATCATTTTTCTGTCGCATGAAAACTGGCAATAAACTTGATATGTGTTCACAATTAAAATTAGAAAAAGATGAACCTGATATGGTGACAAGAAAGAAAAAATCTGGTTTGTATCTAATTTCGTTTAGGTGTGTTTAACATGAATTTGTTCTGTTAGTTGTTTTTATCAATTGTTTTATGTAATTAACAACTCTTCTTTGTAGACAACAAAATAAATCTTCACATCTTCTCAGAAACATGTGGTTGATGGACTTCATGGTCATACATGTATAAATTGTAGTATCTTTTCTTAAAAAGAGGATCAAAACATACTGGGAGGATGCTCAGAGCTTTTTAAGTAACATCTTCACAGCAGTTTAGGGATCATAGATTTGTTTTAATGATGAATCTCTAAGTGATCTTGCAGGGTGCTAAGGGTTTTTAAGATATACCTTTTTTCAGCAGTTCACTTCTAAACAAGTTGGTGGTGCTATGAAATACAAAACACTCCATATTTTGAATATTTTAATACAAATCATACTTTAAAACATAAGTACCAATGCCTAGGCAATCAAAAATGGCAGTTGTTTCCCCCTAGAGCTATCAAACTCTTTTGTTATCATTATTTGGTGATTTCAGGTATAAATCAAGATATCTTATGACACATAAATCCTAAAGAAAAAAAATACCTTATACAACCATGTCATTGATATTACCTTGAACAGCATAATCACAACATTTATGGGTGTGTATTTCTACAAGCATCTTTTGAAATAAGAAAATTTTGTTTCTAGTTTCAGATAGGAAATCGTTTACTGTGATACATTGTACAGGATATTTAAAATCTTGGCCCACATCTAAAATGGACCTGAATGAACAGGATGAAACAGACGACTGTAGTTTAAGTTGTCTTGTTGCAGTGGGCAGGGTTAAAACAGCCTCTAGACAACAACAAATTGTCAAAGACTATGAAAGTATAGATGTCAGACCAGTTAAATATGTATCACGGCATGGCTTAGACGGAAAATTTACTTATATAGATCAGGGGTTAGTATTTTATATTGTATAAAAGTAATTATTGTAAGAATTTCAAAGTGGTAGTTTTTCTGGTGAATTCCTATAATATTTAATTATTTTTCTTCCATATCCTAAGATATGATGACCTTGCATACTTAAAAAAGTCAAATGCAAAGAAAGTTGTTACATTTTTCAAGGACAGCCTATGTGTATAGGTTTCATTTTGCAGCATGGTGAAAGATTTGTTCATAGGTTAGAAAGAACATTTTTTTAGGGTATTTGGTATAAAGGGGAATCTGCACATTAAACATTTATTTACAAAATCAAGGTAATTGTGAAATATTTTTTGTTTTTTTGTACAGTGCATCCTTTTGAGTCACTGTGAATGTACTATCCTTGATCAATGCAAATACATGAAATAAAAAAATGACAATCAAATTTTAATAAATAATGACCACCAACATCTAGTTATCTGTATATTGTCATCTTGTGTATAGAAATCAGGTTTTCCTTTTGTTTTATGATCTAAGT
This sequence comes from Mytilus edulis, assembly GCA_019925275.1. Taxonomy (NCBI): domain Eukaryota; kingdom Metazoa; phylum Mollusca; class Bivalvia; order Mytilida; family Mytilidae; genus Mytilus; species Mytilus edulis. The sequence goes on along the minus strand of CM034351.1, from coordinate 98,398,214 downwards.
ATTGTCTCTCCAACCTAAACAATCATCATGACTATATCAGTGAAGAATATAACTGCCTACCAAAGCTAGGAATGAACACATCTATCAAGAGAAGGCATTATAACTATGTAGATTCTAGGGCTGCTAGAAAATGATAAAGGATGATGGCATTATAAAATGAATTTAAATGATTTTCAAATAATTTAATGATAGAATTAGTATTACCGAGCATATGTACCAAAAGAATATTCCTATATAGTGTAATGTAAGCTTAATTGTTTATCTTATTGTTTTATAGAGCCACAGAATTAATAGGTTATTTACAACAGGAATTACTAGGGACATCTGTGTATGAATATTATCACCAAGACGACATGGCTGACATGGCAGAGGTTCATAGACAAGGTATCAAATATACATAAAAAATAGAGTTATGGGGCTGAAGTTGATAATAATAGATCTCCTGTTCCATGCGATGGCATTTAATTTTAGAATGGTATTTTTGAATATACTCATATTGGTATTGGTAGCAACATGATTCTATCTGAGTGTGTGTGTATCGGCTTAATTTAAAACTTTACTGCTTAAAATATCAAGGAAAACTTTCAGAAATACTTTACCAGTATTAAATTGATCTCTTAGGAAAAAGACAGAATGATTTTGTATACAGGCAGATTACAAACAAATAAAAAATGTACAAGGATTTTGTAGATAAGATATGTCTGTGTTTGTACATGAGTATGTTAAACAAGTTCTTCTTTAAGGAACATATTACTATAAAAAATGAAAAAAATGTCAAGACATAATGTATGATTCTTCGATTAGAGAAATAGAGAGGAGTTTAAGGGAATTTTTAATCATGTTTAGTTAAGGTTAGACATGATAACAATAATTTATTTAAATCAGTTTTAGATGATTATTTTCTTTATTTTAGTTTTGAAAACCAAAGAGAAAACGACAACGAATGTATATAGATTTAAGGCTAAGAATGGTTCCTTTCTACATCTACGGTCTGATATGTTTAGTTTTGTCAATCCATGGACTAAAGATGTGGAATACATTGTTAGTACAAACACAATTATCCCGTAAGTATTTTTTTTTTAATATTTAGAATATAGTATAAACTTATGTTGATATTTTTGTAAAAATTTACATTTAAAAAAAAAAATTGTTTGGAGATATTGAAGGAATTATCATTAAATGTATTATATGTCAAATGACGATCATGAATTAATGTGACTGTGAATTTCAATTCATTAACACAACTCACCAATTATTGTTATTGGTGTTAACATTCAAAGTGGGAATAGATCAACATGTTTCTTTGTTTGAGTACAGGAAATTCTAAGCTACAGGAGTAGTTCTGGTCATGGAAAATTCTGAAATGTGTGCTGTCTCTGCGGTAAATTTGGCACTCATTTATTAAATATTTAACAATGTGGACTTTGTTTTACAGTCAGCAAGAAGTAAGCAGTTCAGGACAGGCAGCAGATGCAGGTGGTGTTACCTTGGAAACGTTCAATGATGCATGGGAGGAAAGTGACTGTAAGTATATAGAGTATAAAGGGGAGGTAAAACAGTTTCAAGTTATGGTGTTGGTTTTGTGATGGTTAAAGTCATAAGAAACCTCAAATTAAAAAAAGTTATGCATGTGTTTTTTATAACTAAATTGATAGTTTTCATTAAACAACTTATGTACATATACTTTTTTCTGAGGAACATTCTTTAATTTGTCCACATTTAGAAGAAGTTTACTTATTTTTAATTGCTTGCTTCCAGGAAGCAATTCGCCGACATATTTTCCGTATGCATAGTGACCTGAGCGTAACCCTTCTCGTAAAAATCCGGTGATCGCAATACGCATGGATCTGTCATTAAAATAAACAATTATCTGATTGTACATGTTAAACACATGCTCAATACCCATGCTTTTTGTTATTTGTTTACCATAAGGTGACAATCGGTAAACTTCGGCTTCAAAACACGGCATTTAATGAGCAGCCATATTTGTTAAATCATAACAGACAGAGAGAAAAAAAAAATTGACTATTATACGATATATTTGGTTTAAAAAATGATAAAATTGTGCACAGACTCAGAGGACTAAGTTTATGATATATACATGCATTGGTTCAAGAATTGGATAAACATTATTTTTCACTACTCACTCGTTTCATACGACTTTAAGATATGTTGTAGTTTTAAATCAAATCTTCAAAAAATCCTAAAATATCATGGGTTAATGTACCTGTAAATGATCACTAAAAAGTAAATATTTTTTTGCTCCAGCCATATTAAGGGTTGTGCATTTAGGTTTACCCTTGTCTGTCTGTAAGTATGTACATTCCAAAATTGGTTTCTTTTCTCTAGCTTTAGTTTGCCTCAACTAAATGTTAAGAAACTAATACACAATGCTTTTCAGGACAAAACTTGTATCATGTTGGAATTTGGGTGGCATCACTTTTATTGTTCTTGAGTTATGCCCCTTTATAACAATAGTAACGGGATCATCATCGGTGTCCTATGGACACATTCTCCATATATATATTTTTTTTTATTAACCTTTGGGAGGTTAGTTAATGACTTAAGCATTGAAAGCCATAAAATTGGAAGACATTGGAAAGGCTAAGGATGAAGAAAGGAGAAAAACCAAAGTTACTGTGGTCAACTATATAATTTTAACTGTTGTATGTTGAAGGAGTCAGTCATACATGAATTGTGCATTAGTAAAACCCAAACAAACAAGTTGATAATTTTATCATTTGGAACAATGATTAAGTAACCATAATTAATCTTTTAAAGCTTGTCTAGAAAGTCTTGAGAGGAAGGAAAAGAAGAAAAGCAGTTTACCTGCCAATGTTAGGTTAGCTCCTGCAAGAATAGGTCGACAGATTGCAGAAGAAATCATTGATATGCAAAGGTATATAGCATTGTTTACTTATAAAGCAATCAACAATCACTCAATCAAAAGTGTACATCACTTAGCTGATTCTTTTCAAATGTTGATATGATATGTCTAAAAGCAAAAGTAAGGTCAAGGTTGATATTGAAGATTTAAGTTCCTTTTCTGGAGATAAAGTCCTTGAATGAATTGGAAATGCACTTTAGTTGACCTGAGAACCATTCAACCAAAGGATTTTGAATATTAATTCATTGTTTCTTGAAAAAAAGTGAATAAAGATTTTCAATGTCACTGTATGTCAATTCTGTAAGATAACTTGGGAACAATTGATTGAACCCTTCCAAATTTTCAATATACCGGTATCTTTTAACAAAAAATGGAGATCCTGATTCCTTTTGAAAAATTTTTGTTTTGAAAGTTGTGGCCCTTGATTACTATATAAATATGACACTGTTAATTGTATGACAAGGTAATTTACTGTCATTTCAAAGTATCCAGTTTTGAAATTGAATACTGATAAATAGAAAAGATAATTTATGTTAACACTTTTTGTTTTTTTCTGTATACAATTTGATTTAATATTTTTTATTATTTTCAGAATTCCAAATTCACCTTTAGCAGATAGTACCAATAATGCCACACAATCATCAGTCCCAGAAATGGTATGTGCTCATACATAACTAATGTAACTTATGTATTTCTAAAATATGTAAGATCCATCTTCTACAATGTTCAAAACACTTTAATAGTATGAATGATTCTTCCTATAAGTAACATGTTTAAGTTCTCAAATTATTTAGAACAATATATTTTATGTGAAATAATCAAACAGAGGTATTTAATTTTAACGAGTATGGCAGCCTACAAATATTTAAAATCTAAATGTTATGTAAAAATTGTTTTATCAAATCTTTTTATACTCTATTTTCTAAATAAAACATTTGATTTTTTTCAGCCCAAAGCCAGGAGTTCCCATGCTTCACCAAGTGAGTATTTTACATCTCTTACAATTTCTTTTAAAAGGACAAATGTCTAAAACTTTCGAGAAAAAAAACCCAATGCCAGGTCATTTCTTTAATCAGTCTTAAATGAATAAGGCCATGATATGGGACCAAATATTATGTGCATGAGTCCATACTTCTGAATTCAAACTCCATCTTTTTTCAGATGGACCTTAAAAATAAATACATAACCAGTCAATAGTGTCTTAACTTATAGGTTGTCCTTACTGCAGAGATTAATAGCAGTACTTTTTCTCATATAAACTTAATAACTAAAAAAAAGGAGGAAAATAATTTTGCACCACATCATGACAAATTGCTATAGTGTCATTTGGATATATATATTCAACTCCTACAAAATTGATAAGTTATTCATGCAGAAATATGGAAAAACATCTATTACACTGTATAATGGAATTTCATCCAGCAAATTAAATGAGTCACTTTATTGACCTAAAAATAGTTGCAGCTATGGTTCTCTTTTCCTTTGCTATATTGTTAATTGCTTTTTTCAAGTTTTACCATCCAAAGTAAGCCAACAATTAAAGTATATATAAATTTATTTTTGCAATACAAACATTTTCTTTTGAATTTACTGCCTAATATTTTCAATATCATGTACAGGACTTGATACTCGAAAATTATTAGGCAATGACGTCATGTATCAGTGCAGTAATGTCACATGGTCTTGTCCATCCTTTCAATTATGAATGAAATGCATGTGACTTCATTCATACAACCAATCAACAAACCCAATGTTTTGTACCCGTAAAAGTAGTTTTACTTATTATTGCATTTTTCTTCATTTTCTTTACCAAAAAACATAGAGTTAAAACTGATTGCTGAAAAAAAATAATGGCATTTTATTTTTTGATACTGACTTCACCAGCTCGAATATCAGCTTGCCCTAGCATGCTTGCTTGATATTGGTGTTGATAAAGTCACTATCAAAAACAAAAATGCCTTTACCCGGTATTCTAGATGTATCAATAGTTAACAGAGATAGATAATAAAGGTATGATTGACATCTTACAAATAAGTTATGATTTGTAGTAAAGATAAGATTGAAAATTTTCCTTTTCTCAGGTAATGGAAGAACTAGTCCAAGAGTTCCAAGAAATGGTCTTGCACATCATCCTGAAACAGGCAAGTACTATATATATTATATATAAGCGCCCAAGGTGCCATTGGAATATACCTTATTGCTATTTGTCTGCCATTACTGGACAGTGATTGTGATTGTGATTGATGTCAATAGTTCAAGTAGGACAGAATCTCAGGTCAAGTGGGACAGAATCCAAATAGTGATAAGGTGTATTGCTAATTTAAGTAACTACAAATCCGTAGAAAATTCAGAAAATGATGACTGGGTGGTGGACGACAAACAATATTCCTTCCCCCTGTCAGTGTGCAGTTTGAACCATGGTTAGAACCATGGTTGTATGACCATGGTTGACCATGGTTTGACAAAATTGTTAATTGGCCGACCATGGTTAACCATGGTTTTAATGACCATGGTTGACCATTGTTAGAACCATGGTCAACCATGGTAGGAACCATGGTCAACCGTGGTTACAACCATGGTCAACCGTGGTTCGAACCATGGTCAACCGTGGTCAACCGTGGTCCCAACCATGGTCAACCGTGGTCCCAACCATGGTCAACCGTGGTTTCAACCATGGTCAACCATGGTTATTTATGAGTCAACCATGGTCAACCATCTCCATTAGACCATGCTGAGACTACTGTTATAGTAGTCTCAGGACCATGGTTGGCCATTTTACATTCTTGTCAAATCAATCTTCAATTATCTTGAAACAGTTAGTCTACTTGTTATGGAGCCTGTATACTTCTCTTCCTTTTTGTGTCAGGACTACCAAGAAATGCTAAATTGCATGAAACTCTTTAAAGCTACCCTTGCAGAAATGTTCATCCATAAAATGCAAAGCAGTTTCCACCTGCAAGAACATAAAATTTTCCACAAAGAATCAATTGTTCTTGATAATTTGTATACAATAACAGATTTTAAGGATCAAAAATGTTTTATCTTCTTTTGCAAATTTTCAATAATAAAAACACCCATCAAAATAAACATTATGAACATGTTTTTGTTTAAAAAATAATTGTAACCCCCCCTTTTTTTTTTGGTTTACCTTTCAAACAAAAGAATGATTGTGTAAATTATTTTACCATTGACAAAATTTTCATATTGTACAGTTTTATCAGTTACACCTGGAATTAAAAACAATTAAATATAAAATTTATGTTGATATGGATAACTGACATTGACAAAAAAATTTAAAGACCCATTTCAGGTGGCATGTGTTCAATTAATGAAAGCCAAATCAAATACTGTAACAATTTTTACATCTTTTAAACAAAATATCAAACAGATTTCCTGTGAATGTACTTATCTGATAACAAATCTTCTTTACGTGACAACACTGGACATCAAATCCTTCACTTGATTTTTAAAGCGCGAAATAACTTTACTGAGATCACGTGACGTTTGTTCCAAGTCATTTAAATGTTTCGCACTGAGTGAATCATTGTTAACGGTTGGTGATAATAATTGATCATGACGTCGCATGTGTTTCCGGTTGGGGAATAAACATAAACAATAAAGACTAAAGATATCACTCTGAAATGTTTTCAAGTTCTTAAAATATGCCGTATAATGATAAAGAAAGGCAGATTTATGAACTTGGAGAGAAATTCAGAAATTACGTAAGTAAGTAAGTAAGTAAGTAAAACTTTATTTGGATTCGGCATATTGACAAACAATACAAACATAAGCTCTAATGAGCTTTTCACCGAATATAAAAACATATGCAATAACAAAAAAAACAAGGCATGCAGCATGCAATAAATAATAAGAAGCAGCACCAAAAATTAACTCTAAGCAAATAGATAAACGTCTTTGGAAGAAAGAAATACATCGTTAAATGACAGCGTACAACTGTTAAAAAACAAGGAATACTGATCGAAAGTAAGTTCCAACTTCCAGTTTGTAAAAGTTTGTAAGTCCCAAATTTGACCCGACTGTAACTAGCATTCTCTGCCACTATAGCTTTACTGCTCAGTTTATGTGTGTTTTAAAATGTATAGAGAATATATTGTTATTGAAATAATCATGAAAGGTCACAATTTACCTCTTGGGAAGAAAAAAATTAAAAATTGTCAATAACATTGTACCACTGAAAAAACGAGCACGATTTTTTAATATTGAAAGTCTCAAAGTAATTTACAATTTGTTATAAATTCCCATGGGTATAATCCAGATCAATATTTATTCACCATGGTCCAGGTTGTCAAGTTGACCATGGTCAGGTGCAAGACCATGGTTGTCAAATTGACAATGGTTGATTAGACCATGGTCAACCATGGTCAGATGTTTACCATGGTCACAAACGTGGAAAACCATGGTTAACCATGGTTAAATAGAGCATGGTCAACCATGGTCAGATGTTGACCATGGTCACAATCATGGTTAACCATGGTTAACCATGGTTTTCAGCACAGTCAGCCATGGTTTGACCATGGTTATCAATGGTTAGCGATGGTAACCATGGTCAACCATGGTTGCATTTTGACAGGGGGGGTGTTGCTATTTTCTGTTGGTAATCAGAAGGCAACCTTTTTTGAGAAGTGCAGAAATATTCCAACCCAAAAAATATGTTTTCAAAATTAATAAGAATTTAAGTGTTCTGGTCAGATGAGGCTTTCAAAAGACTACTGTAGCAAATGGTGTTTTCATTCTGTGACGGGAGTTATGTGTTCTAGTTACACACCATTGACCACAATCTGTATAACACACACTCTAACATCAGATGAAAAAAAAGTTTTGGATGAGGGGGAAAAATCACTTTACTTTTCATAAGGGGAGAAAATATTTATGGTTAGAAAATTGAAATAAAGAATTTACCTAGTCTGTTAAAACTGTTCTATTACTGTGAATTTAGAAAATTTTAGTATGACATGATTAGTTTTGCAAAAATAAAGTTGTTGTCTCTTTGGCACATTCCCCATTTCCATTCTCAATTTTATTGTATGATGTATTTTGTACTTTGTTTACAGCATTATTTTATATGGACAATTCCGTAAATTTGCAAAAAGTAATCTCATCTTTTTTTGTTTGTTAAAAAAATGAAATAATAAATGCATGCAAAAATTTCTAAATTTACATATAAATTAATAGTATTTATATTTACAGCATCATCTACAGTTGTACCTAGTGCACAAGAAACTAATCTTTTAGAGAATGTGATAGCTGAACAACAAGTGTTTGAGGATCTCAATATCTCTGGGAACGACGGTAATGATGAAGCAGCCATGTCTATAATCATGAGTTTGTTAGAAGCAGATGCTGGTCTTGGTGGACCTATAGACTTCAATGATCTACCGTGGCCATTATGATATTGGCTTGTGTTATTATTACTGACAGAGACAGTTATACCTTACATTACTAACAAAATGAATGACGGCAGTCACATGATGTGGTGTTTTTATTGCGAAGTCAAGCCAAGTAACAGATCTGATTCTGTAATCAGCATGAACTTTTTGTTGAAATTAGTTGAACTCTGGAGGCCTATGCAGCTGGACTGCATGTATAAACATAAACAAATAGAGAAATATTTATATATATGAAATGGTGCATCATAGTTTGATCCAAAGACAATTTCAGGTTCATTGTATTTCGCTTGCAGCAATTTTTGATTTTGAGACAATGTATTTAACTGACAATGTACTTATCAAGTTGTTTAGCATATCATCCTGCAAAGAGAAGGAATATTACTGTTTTCCTCATAATTCATCTCATAGAAACATGTCAAAGTTCAAATCTATTATGAAACTTTGCAAAGTGAAATCTATCTGCATCCCCTCAAGACGGAAGATTTTTTTAAATGTTAATTTTTTTTATTATTATTTTTTAAACTATTTAAAACTTTTTGTGTCAATATCTTTAATTTGGCTGTCCTTCATAATTGATTTAAATGTGTGTTTTCCTTTGCAACTTTAGATGCACATTTCAAAATTTTCTATAATATCAATTATCATGGATTTGTCAGGTGTCTAATTTTATGGATAAGGAAAAAATTGTATTTAAATGAATATGAATTTTCATGTTCATGCTTTTTACAAAATCTTTATCCAGATCTATAAGAAATTGCCTTTTGTTCAGCATTTGAATTTCATTTTCCCCCTACAATATCTAGGACAATTAGTATCTCACTAAATACTTTCCAATCTACTATAACAGCTTCAGATATATCAAAGTAAAGTATCTACCCAAAACTTTTGTGTTGTCAACCATCTGCTGGACAGATGATGACACTTCTATGAGGTTCTGTATAATTTATACCTAAGTAATCACCTTTTGACCTTGAATAATACAAATGGTGTCATTTGCCTAAATACAGACATTGGACAAAAGTCAAAAAGTCAAACATTTTTGAACTGTCTTTTAAGATCACAACAGTAATTCAATTACATAGGTAAAGTATAACCTTTGTCTTGGTTGTATGCTTGATAATTGATTTATTGATCTAATTTAAAACAAAAAGTCATTGGTAATTAAGGGTCAGATTTTTTATTACTCGACATTTTTTACACCTTTCTTATAGATACAAAATGTCTAACAGTTGCTCCATTTGAAAGAATTAATTCACACTTAGTTTCAATCTTGGGGTATACTTTATAACAAAGAAAGGTTGAATTAATTGATTAACTGCAAAGTTAAGATTCTTTTAAATAATTAGATGTGTTTGCAGGAATATGCTTTAAATGAAATGGTGCCTATCAAATAAATGAAGATAGAAATGTTGTGTTTTTTACTTGAAAAATGCTAATTTTTAAAGAAGGAATCAAATTAAAGAATTCATTTAACTACACATTATAGCATTGTTCACAGTTCCATATTGTTTTATTGACTCAGGAACTTTTTATATTGTTTATGTACTCAGCTTTGTATGAGTTAATGTGTTAAAAGCAGAATGGTAGATAAGTAGTTGTTTTATATCATGTTTCAAATTCCATTATTTGTATAAATTCATATTTTTCATAGAATTGTAAGATTTCCTATTTATCTTTATGTATGTTCAGTTATGTGTTATAACAGAGATAATTTATGTATATATTTATTGCTAGTTGGCAGTTTTGCCAGATTTGATTTTCATTACAAGATTCCTATATATCTGTGATATTTGCAACTGACCTGGATCATTGATTGGTCCTAAAGTTATTGTCATCACTTGGTATTCCTAACAAGGATAGTCGTCAGAAAATGGCTTCAAACATTTTTGAAACCAGGTTCCAGTCAGAACCAATGATAATAAAGCAATGTTAATTTTGATATTTGGTATATTAGTATATAATGAATTATGATCAATAACATTAGTTATGTTTATCTAACTGGATGTCTGTCTTCTCTTTTGGGAAAAGGGGGTGACAATGTATGACATTAAATTTGTGTGCATTTTTATTATAAGAAAAATGAGGGTTCATTTTTATTTTCAACAATATTGTCTGGTTAATGATATTCATGTTTTCTTGTTGTAATTCATTTTTTTTTTAGTAAAAGTGAAAGTAGAAGTGGAAATTATAAATATATATATTACTGTTAGACACATTTGCAAGGGCATTTATTATTGGTTATTTCCCAATTCAGGTAATCTCCAAAAAAATTACCTTGTATGATTTTGTTCCTTAATGAAGATTAAAGTTGAGACAGGAAAAAAATATTTTAAACCTTTGAAACAGGTTTGGAACTATAAATCTTAAAATTTAATTGCCATGAAAATGAATCACATTATAAAGTTACATACTGAGCAGGAGATGAAAATGCTAGGTGAATCAAACAGGCTCATGGTAACATATTTAGGGCATTATTCTTGTGTGAATACAATGATTTACACATATTATTTTGGCATTTACATGCATATACCAGCATGGTTCAAGAGATATTTTGGTATAAATCAAAGATCAATTACATCTGGTTATGACATAAAGAATATATAATCTTTTATTTTATGTATTGCAATTATTTTGACCACACTAGCAGGGGTATCTAAGTTTTTCAACCATCTGTCCTTCAGTTCTGTCTTAGGTTATTTATTTTGAAATTACTAGGTCCAAGCTCAAGTTTGAAGTTATCAAAAACAGAATTTCTTAATTGGGCCAATTAAAATTAATTGATAGATTTTCATCCCCGCCCGCCCCTCTGAAATCTTCCCGCCCCGATTTTTTTTATTTTTGAAAAAATTACGATTTCCGTATTTTGTTCATTTCCGTTACTGGTAACCGTCGATAATTTCGTTTCATGTGAAACTTCCTTTTTTTAATTTCGGTTTTCGTATTTCTTAGAGAATTCTTACTGAATGATATAAGTCGATGTATTCTGCTGATATATGATGACAACATCATTTACCGAGAATAGAGATTGATTACGAGAAGGGCGTGAAATATTCGGGTTACGAGTAATACGCTGTGTCCAAGAACGCAAATCGCAGTATGTCACAAATGACACAAATGTTTGTGAGAAAAACACCTTGGATTTCTTTTATTTATACAATGACTTTGTGTCAAGAAATTTGGACTGTGAATGAAACCCAAAAGCGTAAGAATCGTGGAACACGTTTGACTGGAATACAGAAATTGACACAAGCATGGGCTTTATAGATTGGTGACCGTATTTTGAGTTCAGAAAATCGACAAACATACGCATTTTTAATTTATTAATTTATAGCAAGCTCTTAGATTTAGATTTATCCATGCCTTTCGTTTTTTGTAGAAAAACAGCAAACATCCTCTGTCCCAATACCCACGATAGAGTCATTAAACAACTTTATGTTCTACATTGTAATTATATTTGCATCTTGCATATTAAGGACCAACCCTATTATTTCAACTCTGTTTGAGTTTTCATTTTATTCCGTACTTATCGTGCTCGTGTTGCATACCAATGCCTTTGTTTCATTTTATTAGGACAAAAAAAAACATTGCTTAGAAAGTAAAATACATTTGATATAGATAGTCCAACTTAAGAGAGCATTTCTCCACATTTCTGTTGTTTACTATAAAATAGGTTTCTAAAGTGGCAATTACATGTAGAACAGTGGTTGCCAATCAGATATATATATTTTACGAATTTGAAAAAGCGGCATCAGCATATGGAGTATATGTGTCTCAATTGATACGTTACTCTAGAGCTAGCTAAAAGTACCTTAATTTTGTTGAACAAGGAATACTGCTTTCTCAAAAGTTGCTAAGACAGGGCTATGAATCAATCAAATTAAGGTCATTACTCAAGCAATTTTATGGTCGCCATCATGAGCTGATTGGCCATTATGACAAAAGAGTGTCAGAAATCATATCTCAGTGATATTCTTCCTCAATCATAACAACCTTCCATCATTACCGAACTGAACAAAGAAATAACATGATGGGTGCCATATACGGTGCAGGAAATGCTTACCCTTCCGGAGCACCTGATTTCACTCCTGGTTTTTAGTGGAGTTCGTGTTGTTTCCTACTTATTATTTGTAACTGTTGATGTAAATGTCTTTTGGTTTTATGAGTCTTTGGTTACTCCTTGGTTTTGATTGTTATTGTCTTATACACGATACCTTATGGATGTATTTACATGATATAAGCTTATTATTACACTTGCATATATGAATAACACGTGACAAGAAGGTTTCATATGAAATAAAATTTAAAAAATAAAATCCTCCCACCCGCCCAATTTTTTTCAAAAATTTGGATGAAAATCTACTAATTAATTTTAGTTGGCCTTGTCACAAAAAGAATTATACAAAAAAAAAAATAACAGAAAAAATATGCCAGCAGGTAATTAATGCTAAGCTAATGGGTTTTCTGATTTTTTTTCTCTGAAAAGACATATGCAATTTCCATGCATCAGTACAAAATAAACATTTTAATATTGAAAATTTGTATTCTAATATACTAAACTGCAATAATTCGGAAATCATCCAGATTCACAAATTAAGATGAAGATTAATAATATCATCTAATTTACACATTTTATTTAAAAGTCAACCCAATTTATGAAAATGAATAATAAATCTAACTTTATCTACTTGCATGTCTTGTACATGAAATTAAATTATTTAATATATAGCAATGGATATTCCATTTTGTTTGGACAGATTTGTTGTTATCTTCAGGTACAAATCCATGAGTTCAGGTTAAGGGTGATTGTTTGGAAGCCATCTGTGACCTTCAGAAGACAAAAGACAGTGCTAGATTTATATGTGTACTAAATTTCTGTGCACCCTTTTTAATCCCTTCTAAATCGGAAAATGGATTTATGATTCGAAATTTGACTTGTACTTATATAATGTTTTCTGAGGTCAGCAGGAGCATGATAGGAATAAAAAGTTTTGAATGTTGAAAAAGAAGATATTTTTTTTTCAATGGGTTGCTATGCTGGGTTATTTTTAACGCATTTAAAAACTCATGGTTAATCAAAGTTTGAGTGGCAAACAAAAAAAAACCAAGAAACTTACACAAGGAAACTCATGTTATTTTATATTTGTTAATACAAAATGTATTCAGTTTCCGGTTGGTAATTTGCAATGTACAATCAGCTAAACTTTGCCTTTTCAAGGTTATTTGAATAAAAGGCAATCAAATTTAATGATATTTTGGTTTTGAAGAGACTTGGATTTCTTTTAAAGAAGGCATTATATATATATAAACTGTTAAATTGTGCCGCCCTGTTGTTAAATATGTCACTACTTCAAAATTTATTTTCCTACAATTGATTTTGGGCTTTTTTATTAAAACAATTTCAGTAACTTAAATTTGCATTTATGATTCTACAAATTAGGGAGAGCTGTTTATAAGTTTTAGAATTTTTGAAAAAGATGTTGTTTTTTTTTTCATTTTTATTTGCAAAAGCAGTTTAACAATATTTTCTTGATTGTAAAAGTTTTTATCAATAAATGTTGAATTGAACAGAAAATCCTACTTTATGTAAAAATTATGTCTTATTCAAATTATTTGTCTCTTATATACAGGGAAAATTAAAAAAGAACTCATTCTTAAAGAAATTGTGGCTCAATATTAGAAATGATTGATTAATGTGCCTTGTTATAAGTGTAGTGTGTTTCCTTGCAACTGAAATTGATGTTTACAGTGACTTGACTGTTAGTGTTGCTATTCAGCAATTGCAACTCATTCAAAATTTTGACCAAATTGCAATTTGTTTTATTAAACCAAATTGTTCAACTGGTCAAAATATTGAACAAATTGTTCAGCCAAAATGTGAAAGTGCAAGGTGATAAAATAAAACATACTTACAATCCTATAAGGCTTTAACTCCACTTTAATGATGTTGTGACAAAATGAGTCTATCAGTTTGTATAGGTATATTATAGTCATTTCCATGGTGAAGGAACTGTCATTATTTTGAATTGCTATAAAAATGTCCAAATAAGCTTTCATATAGTTTTTCTTTCTAAAAGTATTCTATATTCATAAAAATCAGATATTATTTTAAATAAAACATCATATATTCAGTAAAATATGTGTGAAATAACAATATGCTCTTGATAAGTTTCCATGGGGAGATAACCTAAAATACTATTCTTTTGAATAAAGACTTTTTGAAAGAAAAACTTTATTATCTCCCCATGGACACTTCCTACAAACATATTGCAATTTAACACATATTTTACTGAATATGAAATGTTTTAATTCACATAATGTCTGATTCTTATGAATATAGAATACTTTTAGAAAGAAAAACTATATGAAAGCTTAGTTTGGACATTTTTATAGCAATTCAAAATAATAAAAGTTTCTTCAGCATGGAAATGGCTATAATATACCTATACTAACTGATAAACTGGTTTTGTCACAACATCATGAAAGTGGAGTTAAAGTCTTATAGGATTGTAAGTATGTTTTATTTTATCACCTTGCACTTTCACTACTTGACTGTGGTTTTCTACAGCAGTTAGTTCAAATTTCTGACCAGTTGAACAATTTGATTTTATAAAACAAATTGCAATTTGGTCAGAATTTTGAATAAGTTGCAATTGGTGGATAGCAACACTTACAGTCAGGTCACTGTAATATATGTGATGTAATGTGCCTTGAAGCAGATATGATTTAGGTTATCATTAGGTACAATTGTTGATGATATTTCAAGGTTCCATACATGTACTTGAGAAATTAATGTTCAAAATACCTGGGTACATTTAAAGGTGCTGATTCAGTGTGTTGTGAACATTCAATGTCATTTGTGTGCATTACCCATAGTGTCATGAGGTTGCTATTGTGATGGGGTTTTCCCTATCTTACATGTTTAAGAGTCTTCTGAAGATGAAAAGTGTCTCTGGTGTAACAAATAATTGGCCTGGTATTTTTAAATGAGTTTTTACTCATCTTCTGAAATGAAAAGATTTATACTTCTTTTCTTACAATTTTTAATCATTTTGAATATAAATAGGTGAGAGAAAAAAATGAAACACTTTTTTTTTCTCTTTTAATTCTAATAGCTACTAACTCACTTTAGTTTTTTTAATGACCTTGACTGGCCCTCACAGGGTCAGTCAGTCATATCTGCCTGTTGACGGTTTTTTTCCTTTATGCCTATTGACTTTAAAACATTTCAATTCTTTAATCTAATTAAGAAGCATGTGCACCTGTTTGATTAGCATACAACTGGACTTGTTAAATCATATTTGTTATGTTCATAGCATAGACACTGAATATATGTGACATACATTTTGCATACAAACTACATTTGCTCAAATATACATTATGTTATTCATCACAGTACATGGACAGGGGAAGACAACTCTCTACTATTTCTGTATTACATTTGTTGCTTGTCTTAAGTCTAATTCATTTTTCCTCAAGGTTTGACTCTTCATTTATCAGGTTTAAACTTTTAACTTGATTTTTGTCCATAAAGAAATATATACAGTTGTTTAGATTGAAAACTTTCTCTTCATTTTTGATAAAGCTGTCTATCATGTCTATAGCAAATTTCCATTTGAATAATCAATAAACATTTTTTTCTGTGATAAACACAAATTTCATTTATGTCAATTATTAATATTTTTGAAATTTGAATTAGATAACAATATTATTGTAGAATTGCAGAAATATCATCTTATTTCTCCATACTTAGATTTTTAAATCCAAAACCATTTAATGCAAAGTAAGCCTTTGCTTTGTAATTAAAAAGATAAAAGATATACACCTTCAGTAGAAATTCATACCACTAAATAAAAACTGAACCACACAATTTATAAATGATTAATAATTCTTTACTCTTATTTCAAAATGACTTCACACTTTTCCTATATACATTTGCCTTCATTTTGGTAAAATGCTTACAAATTTATTAAGTCAAAACTTATTTTAATTGATTTCAAGATATCTTTTCCTATCCTCTTACAATTGTATAAAAAATAAAATTCTACTGTAATATGAAACTGACCAAACTTAAACAAATCTTTGAACTTGAATTATCTTCAAATAGGGTGTAGATCCATATATACAATATGTCTAAATAGATTCCATACTTTTGTTAAACTGTATTACCGCCAATGTGATACTCTGGTGATAGTGGATGAAGATATATGATGTTATAGCTTATTTTATATTAAAATGGTTTCGATTTGAGAAATCCACATCACTACCTCTATATATATCCCCTGTCCATTAAGGTAGCACAATACAAAGATTTTTTTACTTCCAATCACTAACCTTTGAAATGCTGTAACTTTCTTATGAATGCATAGAAAATAATAAAAGAGGTATATATAGATAGATAAAAGATTAATCTTTTAAATGAATGCAATATTTTTATTATGCAATCATTATGTAATCAATTATTATTTAATTAGTGGCAAAATCTGGGTAAGTTCACTTGAATGAATTTAGCTCTATCATCTCTTTAAGAAAATACAGAAAATTTTAACGAAATCTTAATCAACACATCATGGGCTTCAAAAGGGTGTCTCAGATTGTCTCTATGGTATTCTATTCTCTCATAAATCTCTAATTAGTGTAAACATCCTGACCACATAAAAGAAGATAATGTTTAATTAGGTGTAAAATTTGTTCTATACACTCTATCTGAAATCTGAGACACCCTTTTGTAGATAATGGCCATAGGAACAACATATAATAAATTCAACCCTCTAGGGACACCTATGCAAAAGCTAATTTCATTTGAAAGTGGAAATTTGGCGAAAAATATTTTAGACACAGTTAACATTATAATTGGTTACATAATTGTTGCATAATACTAACATTGTATTAATTTGAAAGAGTAATCTGTTAGCTATCCAAAACTACCACTATTATAAATTTTCAAGCATTATTAAGAAAGTTACAGCATTTTAAAACTTGGGAGTTGGAGTTATAAAATCTTTGTATTGTGCTACCTTAATTACCATTATATATCAGATAAATTGTTGTTTATGTATACAGTATTTGTTATCAAAATAAAAAAAAAAATGGAAGTTTTATTTGTATATTTTTCATTGGTTGAATATCCTGATGTTCTGTATAAGTGGGCTAGAATAACACCCTAGGCACTCAAACTCACTGTCCCTCTATGATTAACCTATTCAAAGATGTGTCTGTTTAAAAAGAAATCATTGAACTGTCTATATCCTCATTAGAACTAATACACTTTATAATGCATTATCAGAGACGTATATATGTCTCTGATACCAGCCAGTGAGATTCGAGAAAAAAAGGCAGAATGCTATCATCTTCGTTCCTTTTCAGATTGTATTCCGCCTCAACTTAAACATTAATACGTGTTTGGGAAGACATATTCCTTCAATTCACATAGGATTTAATGTACCTTCCACATAATGCGACAGCCATGGCCATTGTCAAGATCAGAGTAATTGGATCATCATCTTTGAATGCACTCAAAAAGGCAATGGAGTTTTACTATATATTTTACCAACCAATTGTCTATATTAATTAATTCCTTCTTGTTTCCTAATCCAGCATTGACCGGACCGATTGTGTCTTTCAGCGACGACACATACGGGTGAACATTGTTGTAAACAATAACCTGACAAGCACGAGATAAGATAGCGTAGTGTCAGCACATTTTGTTCAGCAGAATTTATCACATTGAGCACCCCACTTGGTTTAATCAAGGAGGTTATATGAGAAGGAGAGTGAACACTCTGCTTGATACAAAATTAGCATCCCCAGGATAGCAGTTCGATCAGAGAAAAATGATAAAAATATAAAAAAACCCGACATGTTTATCACCCACTTGACATGGCCCTCTGATGTACCGGGCAGTTACCGCGAGCAGTTAGGGCTATTAGATAAATCGCAAATGTCACGTGATTGTTATCAGTGACCGGGTCATTAAAGTTCAGGTGTATTTTGGTAACAATGCAGTGTATAGGTGTTTATGATATGGAAAAAGACCGGACGCGAAATTTCAAAATCAAAAGATAAAGAAATGACAAAGTTATGAGGGTTTAAAGGAAAGTTAGTGTGCGATTTTTATTCAACACTACATTGCTTTAAACAAATATTTTCGCTTCACCTTTCCATTTCTGTTGATGAGAATTGGCAGGTAATAATCATAGAAAATATACGAATATGCAAAGTACTTTAGTTACGGTGACCGGTAACGATCGGAAGGAATATTTGCAATTGAAACAGAGAAATTAATCGGGAACAACGTAAAAGTGCTTTCTGTTGATATTAGCATTGACGGCAATGAGACATATAGTCGTTTCATTTCCATTGGTAATAAGTTAACTTTTAGTATAAAATTTTAATTTTTAATTACTTAATAAAAAATATCACAAAAAATCTTATTAACATGTCAACAATTGTATATACGGTCAGTTAATGACACCTCGGGTGTTTCCGTTCTTACTCGGGTATGTAATTAGGACAAAATCTCCCTCTGTGACAAGGTCGATCTCAACTAATTAACACCCACTTACAGAAAAGTCGGTAACATTTTATGTGTAATTATCGTCTTTCGTTCTCTCTCCTTCTCGTATAACCTCCTTGGTTTAATTTACATTTATTTTGTTAATTACAAACAAATACTTATTCAGACGTATCTTCTTTTTTTAAAGATTTATCTCTGCATTTGCATTTTTAGTGCCGATATATAAGGATACGTCTACTCCAGTATTTTCACGTATTAGTTGGCAAACACTTGCACTTTTTTTTCTGATTTATAGATCCTGGTCGTTGGTGGAAGAAGACTTCAAGTCTTCTGAAGACCTATGGTGCCGACTTAAATCATGGAACCTCCGTATGCCGCATCCGTTTCTGTGCATTACAATTTCATAACAACTTCCGATTCTTGACACCGATTTTTACACATGATTAAGCATCTGAATCATTTAATTTGTAAATCAGGATATAAGAAAAACAATCATTACCGTAAATATGTACCCTTTTATTTATGTAAATTTTTAAATTTCATCTCATCTACATGTACATGAACGTTGTTTGTTTACTTGTAACCGGATGTTTTTAATGTAGATATTTGTAGTACGCATGCGTGAATTTGGTATCGGGTCGACTCGCCCTGTTAACATGTTCGCCCTTGGTCTGTTCGTCCTGAGTTTTTCAACCATATAGTACGTTCGCCCTGTGTTCATTCTCTTCACTCTTATCAAGGACGTTTTATAATACGTCCTTGCATTTTTTTTTTAATTATTAATATAAAGGGTATCGTTAAAAAAACTCTAAAACACGATTTAGTGAAAATCATCTGTTCCTTATTTTGTTCCCAAGGTAAAACAATCGTGTTCAGCCAATCAAATTCTGTGTTTCTCATGATCAAATTAATAAGCCAATCAAAAACGTTTTCTCTGCAGATTATTCTAACATGCTAGATTTTGAACTTTGTTGTTTTCATCTAGTTATGGCAGTGCCGCAGGTGAATTTTCATCTACAAAGAGGGTTCGTACACAGCTTAAGGATAAAAGCATAGATGATTGACAAAATTCAATGATGCAGTACTACCATAAAGATAATACTGAATAGTAGTTTTTTTCACTAATTTATTGACATAATACGTTATATTGGTATTCAATTAAATAATTTAAAGCACAATGTACTATTCTTTTTTTCACAAAGACCAACAAACAAGTTGGGACCCCCTTTTCCCTCAATATGAGCGGTGTCCCTTAAATGAAGGACTGTCCCTAATACAAGGTGTCATTTTACTGTTGAAATAAAAAGAAAGAAATTTTTTAAGAATTTTAACTCAAAGATGGAAAATTCATTATATTTGGAACAACTTTTCTAAATGAGGGGTCAAATTAATAAAGAAGATAAAAGTTTAGAAACATCACAAAAATCTTTTGACATGTTTTGACCATTTAATACTTGATAGATGCATAGTTCTTGGGGAAAGTTTCATCAAATAGTATGAATATAAAGGTGCTCATTTTTTAATTAGGTTGTTATGTTCTTCCAATGAGGGTTACCCCTCATTTGGAGTGTTGTTCCCAACCTGTAAAAGGTCCCATCTTTGTGCATAATTCAAAATTGGAAATTTCAACAAGCATCATATATTCTCACAAAATAAAATAAACCCTGGTCTGCTGGCTACATGTTCATCTTTTCTAATGATTTAATAACTAGAATCATGCAAAGAGACTTAAAAAAAGGCATGTAAGCTCATCATACAAATATGACACTTTTTCTAGACAATCCAGATCGTGCAAAATACTTCGCTAAAAATTGTAACCTTTAAAATTGTTGTCGCGCACTAAAAACTCCCATGGGAACTTTCAAAAGTTGGCAGGTATGTAACAAGTCTTACTATTTTTATGCGCCATTTATGGGCATTATGTTTTCTGGTCTGTCAGTCCGTCCTGCTTCAGGTTAAAGTTTATGGTCGAGGTAGTTTTTGATGAAGTTGAAATCCAACCAACTTGAAACTTAGTACACATGTGTTCCTTATGATATGATCTTTCTAATTTTACTGCCAAATTAAAGATTTTACCTAATTTTCACGGTCCACTGAACAAAGAAAATGATTGTACGGATGAGAAATCCATGTACTTATGACACATTCTTGTTTGAAGAAAAAAAACCGTCGTAACGATAATGGAACAAAGCAGGCTGGGTTAGTGGGGCTGCTTTTATGGTAATTCAAGTTACCTTTTATTCACCTTCTTCCACCTCAGAGCTATCAGCTCTTTGATTTTTTATAGTTTTAATTATAATTGTACACTGTCACGATCCAAATATTTAGGTGTTTACTCCCTGTCAAGGTCGTAGAACTGCTTTGCACATAGAAATTTTATAATCATATTCAGTATAACCACTCTCCCCTGGACTTATTATCTGCCAAACTATTAGAATAAATCCATATGTCAGAAACTAAGCTTATTAAACACCTACAGAAAGTTAAACACAAAACTTCAACTGGAAATCGAAAAAGGCTACATGTTTTCATATCAAAAAACAGAAAAGGATTCTTCCTGCGACATAACATTGTAGAACAATTTGAGAACACTATTGTATGGTGGTATAAAATATCAGTCAAAATCGAGTAAAGTTATAACTGACTGAAAAGAATATTGCCAACAAAATTATATCAGCTTGGAGATATTACCCTGTTTATCAGGCTAGGTAATGCAACACTACTACAAAAAATTCAGACACAAAATATATAACCTTTACGTCAGACGAAACAACCTCTATTGAACATGTAACAAAACATCTGGAAAAACTCAAAATGCTTACTGCTGCATATCAACAGGTCAAACTTACATTTCTAGAAATTCCAAGACACTCGATCACGGCCTACAACCAACACTAAGGCCATAATGAACCACTAATAATTAGAGACTAAGACAAAGCATAAGCACATCAAATACATACTGTCATTAAAGATATACGAACTTTAAACCAGTCACTAAATGCACACTCCAGATTTCAGAATTCTCGAAAAAGCCAGATTACAACACCACACTCATTCACATAGAGACACTTGAGATTACTTTAATTTCAACAATTATAGAGACGGTATCTAACCTAGTAAACATCTAGCCCAAGTCTGGCTACCAGAATTTAAAAAAGAATCAAAAGTTTTAACTTGGAATAGATATAAATCACAGTAATAATTTGGAAATTCCGTTAGTAAATAGTTGCTGCTGCAGTTTTCTTGGAATGCCAAGCTAACTTTCACAGCAACTAACTATCAAACAAAAAAAATAAAAAGTGCCTATCAAAATCGATATTGGTATTAATTTATTCAGATTATCTACCCAACATTGCCAATATATATTACAACAAATTAAGATGGTGCCATCTATAACTATAACTCTACTATTATACTAAGTTTTCTGTGCAGTCTGCCTGGGAAGCGGAAAAGCAAAAGAAGATTAGAGTCTTAAAAGAACATCCCATGGTAATTATACGTTCTATTGTGAAAAATAGGTAAACGCCAGATGTCCAAATACTTTAAATTAACAAGGTAAAAATAAACGAAAAAACATTGAACAAAATCAGTCCATTATATAATCGTTTAATTTATAACATGATATGATGAATCTCCATTATTTTTTCGATGTGCTATATCTTAGCAGTCCCGTACTATATGTATTTTTCTTAAGTCCTGTATACCATGAATGTTATTGAACAAATTTCAATTTTTGTTAGTAGAATGACAATCTCTTTTCAAAAATGATTAACTAAATTGCAATTACATATGATTGAAAATTTGTTCAATAACATATTACATTTTATATGAGAAATTGTAAGAAATTAGAAGTCAATAACAATTACTTTCTTCAAGTATCTCATTATAGCTACCATGTAGTAGTTTATTTGGATCGACCGAGTATTCTTTTTACATTTTCAACCTTTTGTTTGGCATCACAATCAACGCACTTGCAGTCATATCTATAACTATTTAATGCATGTTTGCAATTGCTTACAACTGTTTCAATTGCTTTACATCTCATCATGAAAATGTTTGCTTTTGTATCACTTGATATTTTATAAAATAATCGGCTTATTCCAAACGCACTGGCAGACAATTCACTCGCTTTTTGAATGCAAGCTGTTAAATATTTTGATAGAGTGTAAAGTTCAGCTTCCACAATGTGATCGATTAACTTGTCAACTGATTTGTATACATTTCTATCAGTACATGCTGCCAATACCTTGTCGATCATTAATAAAGATGTATCTGTCTGGTACTCATGTGATAATGGCAAAATACGTCGAGCTGTTGATTCTGTAAAAGAAAATTGTACACATTATTTGTTGTGTGTTTAAAAAAAATCACAGTAAGGTCCCGACTGTAGGAAAATTAAAATAATAATAATAATTTATCGGAACAACTTGAATCTTATACTTGTTGATAAATAAACAATTTAATATAAATGAACTCTTTAGTGCAGAACGATTACTAGAGATGTTACTATGATGCCATGAGCATGTCTAATTTTTGTGTATGACTCAAAGAAGCACAATTACTCACAGTTCATTGTCAAAATACATATGAACAACAACTTTACTCAAAAGATATTTTGAACACACCTGAGTAAAATAAATATTGTAACAATTTTTATTATTTTTGTCATATCTAAATATAAGTGACTAGATCTATAAATGTGGTTATTGTTGTAAGGTTTTGCTGTTTTTCACTAAATGTAAGAAGTTTGAAACCCTTATGCAAAAATGATTCAATCATATAAAACTGATGTAAGACAGAGTAGTGCCATATGAATATCCAATGTTCGTTTTTTGTTTGATTTATCAAATTTATTTTATTTTCGATTTCAAAGCTAAAAAGGTGCCCATTCCATACCTTCATTTCTAAAAAGTATTTTTCTTTAATGAAAAACACATTTAATACATTTTACCCGTTAACATATATTTGTATAACAACATATTTTTTGTAAAAAGGTGTGATCAATTAGAAAGCAATATACGTTTCAGTTATCAAATTTTGTAATATCATCTTTTATTGTAATTATTTTCACCTTTTTAAAGCATAATATAATTTGCTATAAAGGTGTTTTCAGTCTATATCATGTATCTATATTTTTGTTTTTATGGTGCCTTTACGTTATCCTTGGGTTGTGTACTGCTACACTTTAGTCTGAGAGAACATGATTTATTTAACAATTATATATTATTTCAACTAGCTATCAATTTCTGTGAGTACTATTATGTCGGTACTTTGTGTCTTTTGTAGTTATATTACTTGGTGTCTTTTTTTCACTTTTTGAGAATTTAATGAGTGATTCCATATAACTGATTTAAACCTTTAGTTTTTAAGTTGTAAATTCAGAATAGCACACGAACATCGCGTTACATTCTGTATGTGTCTGTCGAAAGTGAAGAGCCTGTGTTTCAGTAATTATTATTGGTTTGCTGGCTGTCATTTTTAATTTTCGATTATTATTTTAAATTTAAACAGCTCGCTGCTTTCTTGTTTGAATTGTTTTAGATATTTTGCTCACCATGTCGAAAGTGCCAAGTGAGCTATTTACTTTTTGCTTGACGTCTTTTGTCATACTATGTTGTTCATTCGTTGATAAACTTGATATACTATTTAGTTCAAACGTCACTGATAATAGTCTGGACGTTAAATGCGTTAACATTTCATCTGTTATAGAGTATTATCACATTTGTTTGTATTATGTTTAAAAATATATAAACTAGCTAAAGAAACACGGGTTTTTAATTACTCTACTTTGTGTGCAATTAACTTGATATAATACCAGACAAAATCAATCCATTGAAACCAGGTAATGTGTGTCTTAGAAAAAGTGCAAATGTTGTTGGGTCTTTATCTGGAATTTTAATCAGAAGAGCGTTCTTTTCCTTAAAGTTTCCCGTCAGCATGGTCCTGAAAACTGGCGACTCTGCCATTAGCTGGTCTCGGTTGACATAAAGCTTTTCATTGCCAACTTTGATTGTTAAATCCGGGAAATGGAAAGCGGATAACGATATCTTCGACAAGTTTTCTTCTCCATCTTCAGATTTAATTCTTTTGGATGTCTCCATTATGGTTCGATAACTAGAACAAGACAAGTAAATATGTCAATAAAACAGACCAAGAAACAATAAACTCAGAGATAATTCTCCCTAATGAAACATCCGCGGTAAGTATTCGATAAACATGATAAAGGGGAAGTTGAAGGGAGATTGATGTAAAAACGCATTTATTTATTTTGAAATTGATGTATTTCATGATGCTTGTGCTGAGAACGAGTTAAAACATGATAAAATATCACGAAGGATAAGATTGAAGAAAGTTCTTGAGACTTAAAACCATTATATAAAGTTTAGAAATAATAGTTGTCCTTACTTTGTTTTTAGTGAATGTTTGTTCATAACGGCCCGTTACAGTATGAGTAATAAAGACAACAGTAATATATCGCTGTTCAAAGGTTATACATCGATTTAGAGAAAACAAATCCGGTTAACATGGCTTAGTACAAAGTAAAATTTAAAATACACAAAAAGTAAATATATTATGTCCGAACAGTTAAAAATTCTATGCATCAGTGTAACTACCGTTCGCCGCTATAGGCAACCGACCAGAATGAACGTATGTGATTTTGAATGTGTGTTAAAAACGGCTACTACTCCTTTGGTATTGTTGCACTACCTTAAATGCTAAAATACAGCTGTGAAAGGCGAACGTTTTAGTAGACGATCATGAATCTAAGCAATAAGTATAGATAATAGCACATAATAATTTCATTACCTACTATGTTATCAAAAAATACAAACCAAAATCCAGTGCCATCATTTAAAAGTCACTAAGTGATAATAAAATAAAAGAACAAGTGATGATTTATAGACGACGACACGACATTGAACTGCTTTCGTTACCCATGTAAATCTACAACATGAAAGCTTTGATTCATGTTGAATATATATCATAATACAGTTGTTTTAAGATTTCACAATTGATGCTGGGTTTTTGAGAGAGAAAAAAAACACGAAATAAGAATTACGGTTATATATCATCCATTGTTTATTTTATATTTACTACTTACTTCGACTAATCACAACAAGGAAGTTAATTGGCGAGGTAAAATAGATTTTTATTTTGACAAATTCATTCTACTTTCAACTGACATTATTATTAAATGTAATATCTATTAAAATATTCATTCACCAATTATTCTATCAATTCCTAATGCCCTTCAAATGTTGACTTCGAATTATTAACTTTTAAGACAGACAAATATACTAAATGAATATGAAAATAACTAAATTATCGAACTCCAAGGAAAATTCCACAATTGAAAGTCACTTGTCGGATAACAAAATCAAAAGCTGAAATACATCAAACGAATGCGTGCACTGTCATATTTCTAACTGGGTTTAGACATTTCCTTAAGTATAAAATGAGGGATAAACCTAGTTTAATAGCTAGATTAAACCTCTCACTTGTATGACAGTCGTACAAGTGAGAGGTTTTATCTAGCTATTAAACTAGGGTTATTTCCCATTTTATACTTAAGGAAATGTCTAAACCCATCTCCCTTGTATGACAGTCGTATAACTGCAAATTCTAGAGGTGGCGTGAATCAGATGTTGATACTTAAAAATTCCAAAGCTCTTTTAGAGTACATAAAATCTAACTCTCTTTCATCTTGTTATAGTTTTAAAACATTTGACTTTTTTTCTACTCTTTACACAAGTATTCCGCATTCCAAACTAAAAGACAAATTGAAAGATTTGGTATTGCTTTGCTTCATAAAAAAGAATGGCCAACGTAGATACAAGTATCTTGTCTTAGGTAGGGATACATCCTTCTTTGTAAAGGATCACTCTGATTCAAACAAAAAATTCTCTGAAAATGATAATATCAAGATGCTTGATTTCTTGATTGACAACATATTTGTTACGTTCGGAGAAAGTGTTTTTCAACAGACTGTCAGCATTCCAATGGGAACAAATTGTGTCCCTCTACTTGCCGACTTGTTTCTTTATTATTATGAGGCTGACTTCATGCAGGAACTTTTTAGGAAGAAAGATAAGAAGTTAGCGATATCTTTTAACTCTACTTTCCGCTATATAGATGATTTTCTTTCACTTAATAATTCAAAATTTGGTGACTATGTGGAACGAATCTATCCCATCGAACTAGAGATAAAGGATACTACAGATACAGTTAAGTCGGCCTCATATCTTGACTTACATCAAGAAATAAACAATGAGGGTCGGTTCAAAAATAAAACTTTACGACAAAAGAGATGATTTCTGTTTTCTAATTGTGAACCTGCATACGGGGTATATATTTCCCAAATTGATACGATATTTTGCATTTCCTATCATGATTTTCTTGATAGAGGGTTGCTGCTCCAAGGAAGCTATTAAACCAAGAGTTCCAAATGATGAAGTTGAAATCATCCCTTCCATAAATTTTACGGACGCCATCACGAGTTGGTTGACAGTTATGGAATAACCGTTTCACAAATGATATCGGATATGTTCCTTACGTCGTAACTACAATCCCCTTCCCTTTCATGAATGTGACCTACCGAGTTAGACTATTTACCGGATTTGTTATCACATAAGCAACACGACGGGTACCACTTGTCGGGCAGGATCTGCTTACCCTTCCGGAGCACCTGAGATCACCCCTAGTTTTTGGTGGGGTTCGTGTTGTTCATTCTTTAGTTTTCTATGTTGTGTCATGTGTACTATTGTTTGTCTGTTTGTCTTTATCATTTTTAGCAAAGGCGTTGTCAGTTTATTTTCGATTTATGAGTTTGACTGTCCCTTTGGTATCTTTCGTCCCTCTTTCGTATTCCATTATAATGACATGAATGTGTGAGCTAATAATATAGCATACCCTTTACCCACAGCACTGGTGGATGATCAGTCCCCGAGGGTATCATCAGCTAAGTAGTAATAAATTCTGTACTGACATGATTTATAACAAACCTTTTTAAATTGGCCTGTTTAAATTTCGAAATTATAATGAATCTAAGATTTCGACTCCCTGAGGCAAAGTTGGTCTAAGAACAAATTGGCTACTTATTCTATGTCGTTTTTGATTATGTAGTTCTTCAACTGTTTCGGTTTTTATACATCATTGGCTTTTAAATAATCGGCTTTGAAAGTTCCTGATGGAGGTGATTCAAGAAAAGCGTGTCAGATGCATTACATTTTTATTAGATTAGATTTTGATTTGAATCAGTTTTCGTCATGGTTAGAATTTTTAATCCCTATGCATTTATCGCAAAGTAAACTTTTACTTTGTATATACAAAAAATGTATAACCTTCAGTGGAAAGTTCATATAAATGTAAACTGAACCATACAATTGATAACTGATTTTTGGCTTTCTAACTCTTTATCTTATTTCTGACTTTGTTCTATTCCTAAATACATCACGCTTCATTTTCATATAATTTTTACAAATTTAGTAAGTTCAAACTTATCTTAATTATTTAAAGAAACTATTCTTACCCTCTTACAATAGTATAAACAGAAATTAACTGTAATGTGAATCTGATCAAACTAAAAAAAAAATCTCTTTAAACAGGGCGTATATTCATACAATTGCTATAAATAAATAATTCTTTTTGTTATTTCACTTTTTATATACTCAAGTAAGATGATTTATCACACATTTAGTACTAATATGTACAGTTTGCATGACCAATATAGCCAGAAGTTAAGGTTCGTTATTAGTCCTCGGGGCCAACAATATCGACATTAGCCCTCGAAAATCTATATCAGCCCTTGAAAATCAATATCGTGTCCCGACTTTCACTTCCGGTTACGTGTCAATCAAAAACACCATCATTTACTCACTGTGATATATATATATTTGATTTTTTCTGCAAATTTTATTTGAATTTTTGTTAATATTATCAAACATAACTTATCATGTATGCTTTCTCTTTCCGCCATCTGGGGGAATTTGTGATAAATAGGTTATTACATGTCATTTTCCATATTGGCTCTGGTATCAGCCCTTAACCCAAATCAAGCCCCCTGGCTTGATATGGGAGTCTAGGGCCGCTACCCGGGCCAATATGGATAATGCCATGTACTAATCTATAAATCTCTCATTAAACATATCAATAGTTGGTGACTATGTTGAGCGCATCAATCCTACCAAACTCGAGATAAAGTTGAGACGCCTTATAATGAAACTTACTTCTTTTTTTAAATGATTAACAATTGAATTTATATAAAAAAAAATAACATTCTAAGACATTAGAAATTAAAACTTCAACATTTGCTGTCACGTTTGAATACATTTTGACGGAGTATAGTTTTTGCCTCTTCAACCTTTTGTTTGTGGGCACAATCAACACTTTTACATCCAAGAAAAGATACATATTTTTCTAAAACCATCATGCATTTGTCAGTCTCTGATTCCATGGCTTTACATCTCATTATAAAAATTCTTGATTTTGTATCACTTGTTATATTGTCAAACTTCGGGTTTCTTTCAAGCACTGTGGGAGATAATAATTTTGCTTTTTGAATGCAAACTGTTAAATATCTTGGTAGAGAGAAAAATTCAGCTTCCAAAATGTCATCGATTAACTTGTCTGATTCTTTTTCACCTGTATAAGACGCTAATGCCTTGTCGATCTTTTCCAACGATATTTGTGTCTGGTACTCATGTGTCAATGGTAAAATGCGACGAGCTGTTGATTCTGTAAAAAAAAAGGGTATGCACATAATTCACAGCTAGTCATACCACCAGATTTAATCCACCATTTTCTAAATAAGAAAATGTAAGTACCAAGTCAGTAATATGACAGTTGTTGTCCATTAATTTTTTTTGTGCTTGAGCTTTTAATTTTGCCATTTGATTAGGAACTTCCCGTTTTCAATATTCATCGGCGTTTGGTATTTTTGTGATTTTCTATTCACAGCACGTTTTAGACCGTAGAAAAATGAAAATGCATATCTGTGTCATTTTGTACTTTTTGAGTTCTTGTTAAATAAAAATTATGAGTTATATCTCAGTCTAAGTCTCGTGCACAGCGTAAGGTACAGGTGGTACGGTAGTATTTTCTGGCCCATAATGGATAATGATAGCATTTTTTTGGAATTTTCAATAATTTCTAGCAATGCCCAAAATTCTACACACACAGTTTATTGAAGTACTTTCAATATAATATTTAGAAATGAATTTAAATATGTATAATGAACGTTTACTTTTTTTGCTATCTTAAAAAACCTAAGGCCACTTGTGCGTTTATGTCTTTTATCGTGCAGTAAATACAAATTAAAAAAAAATCTCAAAAATTCATTTTCTCCTGTATGTAAAATCATTTCATATTTTTACTTCACCTGTTTTACCACTCAGTTTTGGGAAAGTATGTTCAGTTGATGCTGTATTTTTTGTCTAATCACACTGTTCAGATATATTGACCTAATTTTGGTACACAAATGAGCAACCGAAATTCCGAAATGCAAACATTACCGTGCTACCTACACAAACAGTAAATTAAATATAAAACAAACAAGGTATGGATCAGGTTAAGCAAAGAAAATTCATATTTGATAAAATGCATTATTTTTAATTATCACTGTTTGTCAAACAATGTATGTAGATGTAATGTGTTCGTGGATCGGGTCTGGAATACCAATACTGGTATTTTAATGAATTCTTATGGTGATCTTTAGTAAATGCTGTTGAAGGTTATGATTCACAAACATGTGTTTAACTCCGCCACATTCTGTATGTGCCTGTCCAATATTGAGAGCCTGATTTTGTGGCTGTATACGGTTAACTGTCTGTTATATTTTTTCCTGTTTATTATTTTGTTGTAATATATGTCCATTGTTTTCTTGTTTGAATTGTTTTCCCCCCTATACTTTTTTTTAGATCATTTGAAATAACCGAAGTTTAATGTCCGTCTTTCGGCGTCATCGTACCTGAAATTTTGGGGAACAAAATGACAATGCAAACGATGCTGACAAATAAAGCTCCGGCATTACATCTGGAACACATTCTTATAAATCATTAAAAGAATAAATTATAAAATCTAATAACTGCTGTATTTTTTACTAAGTACTGTACTATTATGCAATAATATAATGTAGTACCGGACAAAATCAATCCATCGAAACCAGGTAATGTGTGTCTTAGAAATAGAGCAAATGTTGTTGAATCTTTATCAGGAAGTTCAATCGCACGAGCGTTCTTCTCCTTAAAGTTTCCGGTCAGCATTGTCCGGAAGACTGGCGACTCGGCCATTAGCTGGTCTCTGTTGACATAAAGCTTTTCATTACCAACTTTGATTGTCAAATCCGGGAAATGAAACGCGGATAACGATCTTTCTTCCTCATCATCATTTACTGGTTTCATTCTTTTGGCACTCTCCATAATAGATTTAATAACTAGAATAAGAAAAGATATATGCCAATCAAAACAGGCCAAGAAGTTGTAAATTTCAACGGTGAATCATTGCTCAGTAATGATACATCCGTTATATATACATGTATTCGATTAACAAGACGTTTATAATTAAACTCATCATAGATACCAGGACTAAATTTTATATATACGCCAGACGCGCGTTTCGTCTACAAAAGACACATCAGTGACGCTCGAATCCAAAAAAGTTGAAAAAAGCCAAATAAAGTACGACGTTGAAGAGCATTGAGATCCAAAATTCCTCAAAGTGTTGCCAAATACAGCTAAGGTAATAAGAGACTGATGACAACTGCATCACAAAGTAAAGCATACAAAAATGAAAAAGAGGGGCGAAGAATACTAGAGAGACATTCAAACTCATGTGTCACAAATAAACAGATAACGTCATGGCTATAAAATC
The DNA here is from genome assembly GCA_019925275.1 of Mytilus edulis. Classification (NCBI taxonomy): domain Eukaryota; kingdom Metazoa; phylum Mollusca; class Bivalvia; order Mytilida; family Mytilidae; genus Mytilus; species Mytilus edulis. The sequence continues at coordinate 98,366,539 of CM034351.1, read as the reverse complement.
AAAAAAGACCGATAGAAAACATAAGTACACAAAACACAACATAGAAAATTAAAGACTGAGCAACATGAATCACACCAAACACTGGTTCTTTTCTCATGTGCTCCGGAAGGATAAGCAGATCTTGTTCAACAAACGGCATCCGTTCTGTTGCCCCTGTTATTAAAAACACGGTGATAAATCTAATTCGATAGGTCACATTGGGGAAAACGGTCTGGGATTTTTAGTTACGACTGAAGGAAAATATCTGTTATCATCTGCATAACGATCAAACAGCCTCGTAATGAAGATTTATATCGGATTGCAGGTAGTTCTTAAAAGAGCTTGGCTCCTCGGTGACCGAGTAGTCTAAATAGTTTAACTACTCTACCACTAGCAAGTCAACACTGAGGTTGTTAGTTCGAATCTCACACGGGGCAGGCGCTTTCGACTCCAATCTTAATTGACAAAGTATTTTGAAAAAAAAATACTGAATTTGTATAAGAGCTGTGTTAGATGAATAAATACCTTCTCGTTATTTCATGTGTTTCAACCTACATGTAATACTATGTACTAAAGACAATAGCAAAATAACGACACCGACGACAATTGCTATATTTACCATAATAAAACTATACGAAAGTTCTTATAAATACTGGAAGAAAGCTCAGTCAAACATATATAAAAAGAGACAGAAAAATAATGAGGCAAACAAACACAGACAAACAAAACACTGCGGACTATACATGTAGATTGAGGAACATGTTTTCTGTCGAAATTGGATATAAACTCATGTTCTCCAGAAAGTCAGACCTTCAACTATTGAACTCATTAAAATAATTAAATTGTAGCACGAATCCCTGTCAAACTCTGGAATGAGGCTCAGAAAACTTATCCAGGTTAATAAGTGTGGTTGCACTACTTATATAAACTGATATCGATCGAAAATGCATGCATGTTGTAATTATTGATTACGACCCTTAAATATAATCGTTTCATTATCATTTTTTGGTCATAACATTGCTAACTAAAATCCAGACATATCTTAAAACAGTTACTAATCGATAATAGGATGGTATATACCGCATCACACACGTCACGTTGTCAATGTAAATATACAAAATGACGGCTTGGACTCAATTTAAATACATTATAGTATAATTGTTTCATAATGTTTATAATCAATGGTGGGTTGTGAACAGGAAATGTTTCTAGAATGATGGTAATGAAATTCTTCAGCTAAGAATACTATTCATGTAACATTTGTATTATTTACTTACTTGGTCGTTGGCGACAATTTATCACAACATGCACAACAAGGAAGTAAATCTCTGTTTATTGACGAGTTCAATTGTAAATTCTTTCTTCTTTCAACTTACATTATTATTAAAAGTAATATATTAATACTATTCATGCACCATGCTATAAATTTCAAATATCTTGTTTAAGTTTAATTCAAATAACTAATTTTTTTTCAGACAGACATATACACCTAATCGCTATTTATTCCATTCCGGATAAGTTCTAAAATTACACAACTTTTTCATCCTGTTGAAGCTATCCATCAATATACGGCAGCCGGTACGGTCTCAGAACCGTACGAATGCAGCACCGGAATACGTCTCCAGAACCCCTTACATGTCATGCGCAGCACTTGTTAGCTAAATACCGTTAAACAAATATGACCTGAATGTACAAAAATAAACACAACATATATAATTATAATAATATTGTAATTACAGTAGTCTTAGATTATAATTACCAAGTTTCGTTTGATTGTCTGATTAAATGATAAAATATAGAACTTATAAAGACTTCATTAACTGCATGTTAGCCGATGTATTGGTTCAGTCAGAGGCATATATATATATTATCTATCTATATATAATATATGTACATCATAGTGCGTCATTAATTATATAAGTTTACATATGGTAAACTTTATACGACTTTGTAAATTAATTTTATTATCTTTTTGTGTTATACAACTAGAAACATCTGAAATATATATACTTCATGATCTATTGACCCCAAGATACATATTTTAATTTGATTTTATGTGCTAGACAGTGTATATATCACAACCTCAGACTACAACACGTTACACCGTGAATATGACTATTATATAATTGGTTGCTTAATCTATGGTTTATTTTCTTTCTAAATATATTTGTCCGAATATCATGCACAATACATATTTCTTCTTATAAATTTGTTTTCTTAAATACGGTTAAATTGAGTCGGCAAAATAAACATTTATGGCACATGTATGTCACTTTATACAGCTGTTATAAAGGGAAATAGATGCTTCTCGATGTGCGTCTATCCATTTGCTTAATTTTAGGAAGTAGAATTTTAATTAGGCAATCATGGCCAAGACCAGGTTTGGTTTTTATCAACTCATTACATAACTTGAAAAATGAGTACTTGAAAATTCAATATAGAGCATGGTAAATGCTGCATTTTCATTTCAAAATTAAGTACAAAAATGATTGGTTAATATTAGGAGGTAACAATTTATAATAATGAAGACAATTTGGTCACAGTTCCGAGAATTTTTTGTTGAATTAGTTATGACGACGTTTTATCCTATATATTTTTTTTTTAATACAGAATTAAGTAGGTTCTTAAATTAGGAGTGTATACTTTTACTGAAAAAATGGTTGCATTTGGATTACTTATATTATTACTTCACAACTTAATTCTGACAAGGTATTGGTTAAAATTAATATTTCGTAATTAAAGTTCAGTTCTGGATAGGTGACGTCCTTTATATAATAATTCAAGTTAAAAAAATGATTCTTAATACAATGTATAAAGAAGTATATGTATACATTATGTATATATACAAGTTGTGTCTAAGGAAGTTCGCCAGAATTATGACGGACAAGGTTACAGTTTTTGTTTTACCCTTGTCAGTACATCCGTACTCCGTATGTCCCTGAATTGGTTTCAATTCTCAAACTTTAGTTTACCCCAACCAAATGTCACAAAACGTATACACAATGCTTAATTATAACCACAAATCACAGTTAAAGATTGAATGTGGGTGGCGTCACTTTTACATCTCTAGAGTTTTGCCAAGTTGAAATTTTCGTTCCTGTTATCCAACTTACGTTTGCCTCAACCAGACTGTTTACACAGTGCTTATTACCCCATAACTTAGTCCAAATAATTATGACGTCTTGAAAGGCTATTATAATTTTTTTCTTTGACGCCTTACTTGAAAGGCTATTATAATTTTTTTCTTTGACGCCTTACTTCGAAGTAAGGCGTCAAAGAAAAAATTATAATAGCCTTTTACTGACACAAAGTTTTCGTAGCAAATTTAGTCTTGACAAGGTAAGGTTGTTTTTACTGTAAAAAAAATGTTTCTGAGGAGGTACCGAAATAACGTTAACTTAGAAAATATAGTTCTGACAAGATATGTTTTTACATTAAAAAAAAGAAAAGGTTGGTTCTGAGGAGGTACCGACACAAAGTTGTATTAAAAAATTTAGTTCTGACAAGGTATGGTTGTTTTTACTGTAAATAAAGGTTGGTTCTGAGGAGGTACCGACACTGATTTTATTAGAAAATTTAGTTCTGGCAAGTTATGCTTGTTTTGACTGTAAATAAGCGTGGGTTCTGAGGAGGTACTGACACTCAACTTACTTTTAAAAGTTTTGTTCTGACAAGGTATGGTTGTTTTACTGTAAATAAAGGTTGGTTCTGAGGAGGTACCTACACTCAGTTCACTTTAATATGTTTAGTTCTGACAAGGTATGGTTGTTTTTACTGTAAATAAACGTGGGTTCTGAGGAGGTAGCGCCACAAAGTTTTATTAGAAAATTTAGTTCTGACAAGGTATGTTTGTTTTCACTGTAAATAAACAGTTGGTTCTGAGGATGTACCGACATAATGTTTACTTAGAAAATATAGTTCTGACAAGGTATGGTTGTTTTACTTAAAAAAAAAAAAAAAAAAAAAAAAGTTGGTTCTGAGGAGGTACCTACACAAAGTTATTAGAAAATTTAGTTCTGGCAAGTTATGCTTGTTTTGACTGTAAATAAGCGCGGGTTCTGATGAGGTACCGACACTCAACTTACTTTTTAAAGTTCTGCTCTGACAAGGTATGGTTGTTTTACTGTAAATAAACGTGGGTTCTGAGGAGGTACCGGCACAAAGTTTTCGTAGCAAATTTAGTCTTGCCAAGGTATGGTTGTTTTAGTTATCAATAAAAGTGAGTTCTAAGGAGGAACCGAAACAAAGTTTTCTTAGAAATTTTACAATTCTGACAAGGTAAGGATGTTTTTACTGTAAACAAAAGGTTTCTGAGGAGGTACCGACATAACTTTTACTTAAGGCGTATTTGTTAGTGCAAAACCAGTTTTAGTTTGTTAAACTTTCCATTTGTTAATGAGAACCAGTTTGAAACTAGTTTCGAACCTAAACTGGTTTGCCGTTTGTTATTCTCAAACCCAAACTGGTTCCAGTAACTATTCAAACCATGTCCAAGGGTGGTTTGTGGTTTCGGTTTAGGGTTTACAATGGCGGAAATATTGATGCAGTGTAGTGGTCGCGAAAAACTTTATGCAAATTCTATGGTCAAATTGATTTTTTTAGTGGATTTTCAATACTAATGTACTAGTATTACCTTTTTTTACCTTCACATAGTTTTATATAGATAATTAATGTTAATTCTGAACACTACATGTATTTGTTTGATCATTTATTTGTTGCTGTTATTGCTATTTTTCTCAGTCTGGCAAGTGTCTTCTTGTATAAATTGGCAATTAAAAAACGTTTTAAATTGTAAATTTTCATTTGTTGTAAATTGGAAAATACTGCAAGATGACGATTAATGTTTATGAGATAACAATCCGATAAAACAAATTGTAAACATTACTAGAATTCATAACTGTGATATAAATTGAAATAGCCTATGAGAACAAGAGCTTATGAAATTATGAGAATTGTTAAAATTTGTAATAAAGTCGTCATTTCTAGGTCAGTGATTTTTGGTATGTATGTTGTTGCATTGAGATAAGCACAACTCATTGTGAAATTAAAAAAAAAAATGGTTCCATTCTCGATTTTGGTATGAAACATTTGACAGGTACCATGATGAACTTAATTGTGATTAGGTATGGTGAACCACCATTTATAATTCATTGATATTGGCAGTCTGTACATCTCTTTTTAACAGAGATTATTATAATAAGTCAGTATCTTACCAATAATTAATTAAGAGATTTTTTATTTTTATGTCAAAAAATACACCTCTTTCTCTCTGCAGTGTCAATGATTATTTAACACAATTTTAAATTGATGCTAATTTTTAATGCCCAGTGACAAATATTTCATGCATGTTCAGGAAAACACAAGATTAAAAGTCGGGTATATAATGTTAGTCAAGAGATGCGATATTATTGCTCATGAGCCAACTATCCAAATAGTGGATGTAAGCAATTATAGGCAACATTAATGCCTTCAACAATGACAAAACTAGATACTGTAAAGCCGTTTATAAAAGGCCATGAAATGTGAAACAATTAAAATAAAAAAAACTAACGGCCTAACTATACAAAACAAAACAATTTACAAAAAATCAAATATGAGTTGAGACATGAACCAACGACAACCACTAAACAGCTTCATAAAGAATATGGCAGGGGTTGATATAAAAACAAAGATGTGGTATGATTGCTAATGAGACAACTCTTCGAAGAGACCAAATGACACACAAAATAACAGCCATAGGTCACCATACAGCCCTCAACAATTAGCAAAGCTAATAATACCACATAGACGGCTATAAAAGAACCAGAAATCACAAATGTAAAACCATTCAAAGGAGAAAACTATAACAGTTTTCACAGGCACTTGAGTTGTCTCGGGCTCTTGTCTCAGATCTCCCCCCCCCCCCCCTAATATACCTTAATATATATTTCAGACAAACATTGAAGATTTCTCGTGCAGTTTAAGAGTATTCTTAAATATTAAATACTAGTAGTGGGGGTGAAGCCTGGTTGGTTTAACGAAATTGAGTTAAAGGAAAGCACAAATAAAAGTGTAACGAAGAGAGCACACTTTTACAGTCATTTCTACTGGACGTATCTTAATTTTCTAAACAATTAATTATTGTAAACTTATTCATGTCATCGAACATAACAAAAATTTGCTATATTTGACGGCAAATTGAACTTTTTTATTTTATTGATCTTCTGTAGAATATCTCCAAAAGAGGTCCAGATTTATTTTTTTGGATTCTTCACCAAAAGGCATTCTGGAGATGTGCAGAACAAACTTGCCCAAGTAGTTTTGACATCATGTTTTTACCTATAAACTTTACATTTGTTGAAAAATATCTCAACCAAAACCAGTTTTGAAACTCAAACCAAAACTAATCAAAACCGGTTTTAAACCAAAACCTTAAACTAAAATCAGTTTTTCTGTAACAAATACGCCTTTAGAAAATATAGTTCTAACAAGGTATGGTTGTTTTACTTTAAAAAAAAAAAAAAAAAAAGGATGGTTCTGAGGAGGTACTGACACAAAGTTTTATTAGAAAATTTAGTTCTGACAAGGTTTGGTTGTTTTTACTGTAAATAAAGGTTGGTCCTGAGGAGGTACCGACACTAGTTTTACTTTTAAAAGTTTTGTTCTGACAAGGTATGGTTGTTTTACTGTAAATAAAGGTTGGTTCTGAGGAGGTACCGGCACAAAGTTTTATTAGTAAATTCAGTTCTGACAAGGTTTGGTTGTTTTTACTGTAAATGAAGGTTGGTTCTGAGGAGGTACCGACACTAATTTCATTAGAAAATTTAGTTCTGGCAAGGTTTGGTTGTTTTACTGTAAATAAGCGTGGGTTCTGAGGAGGTACCGGCACTCAAATTACTTTTTAAAGTTTTGTTCTGACAAGGTATGGTTGTTTTACTGTAAATAAAGGTTTGTTCTGAGGAGGTACCGACACTGATTGTATTAGAAAATTTAGTTCTGGCAAGTTATGCTTGTTTTGACTGTAAATAAAGTTGGTTCTGAGGAGGTACCGCGCACTAATTTATAAGAAAATTTAGTTCTGGCAAGTTATGTTGTTTTGACTGTAAATAAACGTGGGTTCTGAGGAGGTACCGGCACTAATTTTATTAGAAAATTTAGTTCTGACAAGTGTTTAGGGTTGTTTTACTGTAAATAAAGGTTGGGTTCTGAAGGAGGTACCGACACTAATTACTTTATTAAAATTTTAGTTCTGGCAAGTATGCTTGTTTAACTGTAAATAAGCGTGGGTTCTAGGTACCTACACTCAGTTTACTTTAAAATGTTTAGTTCTGACAAGGTATGGTTGTTTTGACTGCAAATAAGCTTAGGTTCTGAGAGGTACCGACACTCAAATTACTTTTAAAGTTTTGTTCTGACAAGGTATGGTTGTTTTACTGTAAATAAGTTTGTTCTGAGGAGGTACCGACACTGATTGTATTAGAAATTTGTTCTGCAAGTTATGCTTGTTTTGACTGTAAATAAGCGTTGGTTCTGAGGAGGTACCGACGCTAATTTCATAAGAAAATTTAGTTCTGGCAAGTTATGCTTGTTTTGACTGTAAATAAACGTGGGTTCTGAGGAGGTACCGGCACTAATTTTATTAGAAAATTTAGTTCTGGCAAGTTATGGTTGTTTTGACTGTAAATAAGCGTGGGTTCTAAGGAGGTACCGACACTCAAATTACTTTTTAAAGTTTTAGTTCTGACAAGGTACGGTTGTTTTACTGTAAATAAAGGTTGGTTCTGAGGAGGTACCGACACTTATTATTTATTAGAAAATTTAGTTCTGGCAAGTATATGCTTGTTTTAACTGTAAATAAGCGTGGGTTCTAGGTACCTACACTCAGTTTTATTTAAAATTTTAGTTCTGCAAGGTATGGTTGTTTTGACTGTAAATAAGCTAGGTTCTGAGAAGGTACCGACACTCAAATTACTTTTAAAAGTTTTGTTCTGACAAGGTATGGTTGTTTTACTGTAAATGAAGGTTGGTTCTGAGGAGGTACCGACACTAATTTTCATTAGAAAATTTAGTTTTGGCAAGTTATGCTTGTTTTGACTGTAAATAAGCGTGGGTTCTGAGGAGGTACCGACGCTAATTTCATTAGAAAATTTAGTTCTGGCAAATTATGCTTGTTTTGACTGTAAATAACGTGGGTTCTGAGGAGGTACCTAGCACTAATTTTATTAGAAAATTTTAGTTCTGGCAAGTTATGGTTGTTTTGACTGTAAATAAGCGTGGTTCTGAGGAGGTACCGACACTCAAATTACTTTTTAAAGTTTTGTTCTGACAAGGTATGGTTGTTTTACTGTAAATAAAGGTTGGTTCTGAGGAGGTACCGACACTATTTATTAGAAAATTTAGTTCTGGCAAGTTATGCTTGTTTTGACTGTAAATAAGCGTGAGTTCTGAGGAGGTACCTACACTCAGTTTACTTAAAAATGTTTAGTTCTGACAAGGTATGGTTGTATTGACTGTAAATAAGCGTAGGTTCTGAGGAGGTACCGACACTCAAATTACTTTTAAAGTTTTGTTCTGACAAGGTATGGTTGTTTTGACTGTAAATAAAGGTTGGTTCTGAGGAGGTACCGACACTGAATTTTATTAGAAAATTTAGTTCTGGCAAGTTATGCTTGTTTTAACTGTAAATAAGCGTTGGGTTCTAGGTACCTACACTCAGTTTTACTTTAAAAGTTTAGTTCTGACAAGGTATGGTTGTTTTGACTGTAAATAAGCTTAGGTTCTGAGAGGTACCGACACTCAAATTACTTTTTAAAGTTTTGTTCTGACAAGGTATGGTTGTTTTACTGTAAATAAAGGTTTGTTCTGAGGAGGTACCGACACTGATTTTTATTAGAAAATTTAGTTCTGGCAAGTTATGCTTGTTTTGACTGTAAATAAGCGTGGGTTCTGAGGAGGTACCGACGCTAATTTCATTAGAAAATTTAGTTCTGGCAAGTTATGCTTGTTTTGACTGTAAATAAACGTGGGTTCTGAGGAGGTACCGGCACTAATTTTATTAGAAAATTTAGTTCTGGCAAGTTATGGTTGTTTTGACTGTAATATAAGCGTGGGTTCTGAGGAGGTACCGACATTCAAATTACTTTTTAAAGTTTTGTTTTGACAAGGTATGGTTGTTTTACTGTAAATAAAGGTTGGTTCTGAGGAGGTACCGACACTAATTTTATTAGAAAATTTAGTTCTGGCAAGTTATGCTTGTTTTAACTGTAAATAAGCGTGGGTTCTGAGGAGGTACCTACACTCAGTTTACTTTAAAATGTTTAGTTCTGACAAGGTATGGTTGTTTTGACTGTAAATAAGCGTAGGTTCTGAGAAGGTACCGACACTCAAATTACTTTTTAAAGTTTTGTTCTGACAAGGTATGGTTGTTTTGACTGTAAATAAAGGTTGGTTCTGAGGAGGTACCGACACTGATTTTATTAGAAAATTTAGTTCTGGCAAGTTATGCTTGTTTTGATTGTAAATAAGCGTGGGTTCTGAGGAGGTACCAACACTCAACTTACTTTTTAAAGTTTTGTTCTGACAAGGTATGGTTGTTTTACTGTAAATGAAGGTTGGTTCTGAGGAGGTACGGACACTATTTCATTAGAAAATTTAGTTCTTGCAAGTTATGCTTGTTTTGACTGTAAATAAGCGTGGGTTCTGAGGAGGTACCTACACTCAGTTTACTTTTAAATGTTTAGTTCTGATAAGGTATAGTTGTTTTGACTGTAAATAAAGGTTGGTTCTGAGGAGGTACCGACACTAATTTTATTAGAAAATTACTTTTTAAAGTTTTGTTCTGACAAGGTATGGTTGTTTTACTGTAAATAAACGTGGGTTCTGAGGAGGTACCGGCACTAATTTTATTAGAAAATATAGTTCTGGCAAGTTATGCTTGTTTTGACTGTAAATAAGCGTGGGTTCTGAGGAGGTACCGACACTCAAATTACTTTTTAAAGTTTTGTTCTGACAAGGTATGGTTGTTTTACTGTAAATGAAGGTTGGTTCTGAGGAGGTACCGACACTTATTTCATTAGAAAATTTAGTTCTGGCAAGTTATGCTTGTTCTGACAAGGTATGGTTGTTTTACTTTATTTTATTTTTCTATTAACTATAAGATAAAGTTCATTTATAGAAAAATATAGAGAAATCCTATATAAATGATTTAGACCCGCGAACCCCCTTAAATGCTCATTTACTTGAATTTTGAAATATATTTTACTTATATAAATTTTATATTCAATGGCTTGTTTTCATTTTATTTTTTAGAAGACATCGGTTACAGAAGCTGGGTTAGACCATGTACCTCTGGACATCAACACTTTTATTGAACGGGATATTGTTTCTTCCGCATCAAAATGATTTATTTAAAGAATTGCATGAAATAAGCAAATTTCACGTGGAAGATACGCATAAACATTGGTGTTTGGAACTACTCTGGTCTTAATTCATAGTTTTTCTATTCATGACATTACACATTCAAAGTTCAATTTAATACAGAGTGCCAAAATGAGGAATATTGACCAATACAGGCAAACATCTGATATTATGGGCGGATTCAGCCATTTAGGGTTTAAATCCAGGATAAAAAGGGGTTTCTAACCACGGGTTATCTCCCGTTCAAACCCACGGACCCCTCCCCTGAAAACCATCTGAAAAGTGACATTTTTTTGGCATATTTGTTAGATTTTTCCTATTTCAGCTTGAATCGGTACGTTTTTAATGACTGAATCAGTTAAAATCTTTCACATAAACTAATTGATTCAAATAAAATAGACACTTAAGTGTTTAAAAAGTGGTCAAAATCTTTCGTCAGATGAACCTGAAATTTGAGACCAAAATCGGCCCTTACCGGACCTACTCCTTTGGAAAAAATATATATATGGTGTGTCTATCCTTAAGATGTAATTACTGACTGAGTAACAACTTTTAAAGAAATGATATAGTCGTGAACACTTAAACATGTTTATAAATATTTATACTAAGTTTACTAAATATTTTTAAATATCTATGCAATTTCAACAATACTTTTCCAGTCGTATAACTTTTATTTGGCCCATAAATGGCATAGGAGACATACATAGTTGCAGCATATATTTATTTTTTAGCCGAATGAGAGATTGGTCAGTTATATAAAGATTTTCAAAAATAAGTTAAACAATTTCATAGTTATCGTTTTAACAGCTACAGAAAGACAGTCCAGATAACCAGGAAATTGGAGGCAGCGAAGAGGAAGAGGAAGAGGACGATATAGATGATGGTAATCTATTTTGAATTCTCCATTTTCTTTATGCTCACAAAGAAAAAGTAAAGATTATTTCTCATTTAATTAAACAGTTCTAAAAGAAAAGAAAACTTCAAATTGATTTCGATAAAAATAGTATAAAATAAACATTTTACAAGGACATCTTTGTAGTTTGTAAGCATTATGTAGTAATGTTCTGTAGCTAGGAATTATTTCTCGGGCCCTTTATATTAATGTTCGATGTGAGCCAAGGCTCCATGTTGAAGACCGTATTTTGGCCGTTAATGTTTTTATGCCCCACCTACGATAATAGAGGGGCATTGTGTTATCTGTTCTGTGTCTCTGTTCGTTCGTTCGTTCGTTCGTTCGTTCGTTCGTTCGTTCGTGCATCCGTTCGTCCGTTCGTCCCGCTTCAGGTTTAAGTTTTTGGTCAAGGTAGTTTTTGATGAAGTTGCAGTCTAATCAACTTGAAACTTAGTACACATGTTCCCTATGATATGATCATTTAATTTTAATGGCAAATTAAACCATTGACCCCAATTTCACGGTCTACTGAACATTTAAAATGATAGTGCGAGTGGGGCATCCGTGTACTATGGCCACATTCTTGTTTTATTATAAATTGTGCCTTGGATGGAGAGTTGTCTCATTGACACTCATACCACATCTTCTTGTATCTACTTATTTATTTAACAGTCTTCGTTTATAAAGCCTCGGTCACACCTTAACGGATAGCTCGAACGGATGCTAACGAATAACTTTTTCCCGTTAGCGTCCGTTCGTCTTATCCGGTAAGGTGTGACCAAGGCTTTATGTTTGAAATTATTAAGAAACTAAGGTTTCAACTCCCTCAGGCAAATTTAACTTTAGATGGATTTGGCTATTTATTTTTATTTAGGTATTTTTATCATATATATGGTTTCGGTACTTATACATCTTCGGATTTCAAATACTTGGCTTTGAGCGTTCCTGATGAAGGTAAATCCAGAAAAGCGCTTCGGATGCGAGGAATTATTGAACATGTTTGTTTTTTTATTCTTTTATACATTTTATGATTTCTCAATTTTGAGGCTATGTTTTATTAATTTCAATGCCTTCAATAGCTATCTATGGTAGAATGAATAAAAATACAGTTATCACTTCAATCATTCTAAGCACACGACAATTATAATCTGGTAAAATAATATGGTTTTTTTATCTTCAGATTTTTCACTGGAATTTGCAGATTTTGAAGTAAGTAAAATTTTAATGCAAACACTTATTACTGTTATCATAATTGTGATAAAGGCCAACAGCAGTGACGCAGATAGCTTTATAAATTCCCATTACATTATAATACCTTCTATCTGTTGTACGAAGCTTTCTAAGCGGATAGTGTAGCCTAATGAGGAAGCCTGTTCATTTTTCGTTCTGGTCTTCTGTCACACTTTTGCATAAACAACTAAACTGATCCTGAACAGAGTAACTGAATTTAATAAAATTCATCCGAGTCTTACTCATATGGTGTCTTTTTGCATCTCCGTTATAATGCATGGATATATCTGCACACTAAACAAATTTGACTCGACTTATACTTCTTAAAAACAGACTCATAATTAAATGACACCTCTCATATAATGCAATTCTTTTTATGTTTTCCTCGTTAAATTGGTTCAATTCGTCGAATATGTTTTAGTGATAGTTAAAATGCAAAACCAATGTTTATGAAAAACCAAGTACAATTCTTTGCTAATCGCCATCAGAGCTTCCAAAGTTTATAGTGGCTGACACCATGACAAAGATCCCAGAATGATAGAAACATTCATAAGAATTTAGCTTCAATTTATACTTAATTTTCTTTTTTAGAAAATGGGGATACTGACATATATTTATGGAATCATGCACTGTATGGACAGTACTTGGTGAGTTTAAAATCATTTAAAGCACGACATTTCTTAGTTTAAACAGTACGGATGTGGACGTTGATACCAGATATACAAGCTTTTTTCGATCTTTATTTACTATAGATATAGGAAGATGTGGTATGAGTGCCAATATACAACTCTCCATCCAAATAACAATTTATAAAAGTAAACCTTTATAGGTCAAGGTACGGCCTTCAACACGGAGCATGTTTACTGAGTACTCACGTCTGCTGCGATATTTTTGGTCTAAGATATCCAACTAATTATATGATGTATAATGCCAATCAACCTTGCAGGCAACATTAATGTCATCGACTTACACCCCTGGTGATGAATAACAACCATTTAACTTGAAAGGAGTGGTGGTTATACCCAATTCGATGAAAAAATAAAAACTATTCAAGTAGAAGATTAAAAAAATATATTCTGAATCCAGTACCCCCATACCTTATAATGATAAATTTAGAAGAAGAAAAAAAATTATTGAAACTAAATAAAATCATATTGCAATGGGATAAAAACCCAGTGGCGGATCCAGAGGGGGGGGGGGGGGGTTCCGGGGGTGCGCACCCCCCTTTATTTTGACCGATCAATGCATTTGAATCGGGACATATGTTTTGCATCCCCCCCCCCCCCTTTGCCCTGGGCTAGCACCCCCCTTTCGAAAATTCCTGCATCCGCCACTGAAACCTTAGCCCCTTTTGAAGTTAAAAGTTTGTTCCCTAATTTAAACTAAGAAATTATGGTGTGTGTTAACTCTAACTAGTTCAAAGAGGTATGGTTTTTTACTTACACTGCCAGTAGCGGACTTAAAAGCCATGAGATTACACTAATTAGTTATTGTCATTGATTTATTATATGTTATGCTGATTGTTGTTTTTGTTGTTGCATCGATCATACTGCAACAGTGTATCAACTATCATTTTTGCTTTGCAGTGATGAGGCTGATCACGAGCGTCACCATCAATTTATTTGCAACCCTGAAACAATATACAATAAAGAAAGGAAAAGAGTAGCTTTTGGTTTCGGAGTAATTTCTAATAAGGTATGCATCAAGGTTTTAATAAACGTACGATGGCTCTTCGGATTATTTTAACAAATTTGTTGATATTGTTAATAAATGCTGTATGCAATATATAAAAAAAACAATGAGGAAAACAAAAGTAAAAACTTTTTACGGAAAAGGGACAACCCCCGTATTCAGTGAGCTGTTCTCATCACTTGGCGTCCGTCGTCCGTCGTCGTTAACTTTTACACAAATCTTTTCTCTGAAACTGATGGGCCAAATTTAACCAAACTTGGCCACAATCATCATTGGGGTATCTAGTTTAAAAAATGGGTCCGGTGACCCGGTCAACCAATCAAGATGGCCGCCATGGCTAAAAATAGAACATAGGGGTAAAATGCAGTTTTTGGCTTAAATAACTCAAAAAACCAAAGCATTTAGAGCAAATCTGAAATGGGGTAAAATTGTTTATCAGGTCAAGATCTATCTGCCCTGAAATTTTCAAATGAATCAGACAACCTGTTTAGTTTAAACATATTTTATTTGCTGAATTAAAGCAAAATAGATTAGACACAAGTAAATCATACTTATGAAGTCTTCTCCATTGTTTATAGGTTGCTGTCCCTGAATTGGTAATTTTAAGGAAATTTTACTGTTTTTGGTTATTATCTTGAATATTATTATAGATAGAGATAACTGTAAACAGCAATAATGTACAGCAAAGTAAGACAAAAAAATAAGTCAAGATGACCAAAATGGTCAATTGACCCCCTAAGGAGTAATTTCCCTTCATAGTCAATTATATCACCATCACCAAAACACAATTTTGTCATGAATCCATCTGTGTCCTTTGTTTAATATTCACATAGACCAAGGTGAGCGACACAGGCTCTTTAGAGCCTCTAGTTTCTATTAACTATGAAAGTTGAATACATAAATAGAATGGCGTTAAAAGTGAATGCTTCTCTCTTTTCCTAGTATTTCATTTACCTGAACTCAAATTTTTCGGTATTGTATCTTGACTTTTTTCAATATATAGACTGTCTTAAACATTAATCGTGTTCACAGTATATGAATATTTTGAATGTTCGGGATTTATTATGGTTATTTTTGCTGATTATTAGTGCTCTGTTGAAGTATTTGACAGAAGAACTTGTATACAACCATCAGGTTCCCTTCAGATTCGGCGGCAGAAGAATAAGAAACATGAAAAATATTGAACTTAACAATATTTTTTTGAAATATAAATTGTAAGTTTAATCTTGTTGCTTATCTGTCGATTTATAAGGGATGCTTATTTTCTTATAACAAGTAAAGCCTATTTTGACAAAATGCATGCTTCCAAAATGTCGTTTGTAAACTGCGCTCACTCGACAAAAAGCTTCATATTGTGACTCGCAGATGATATTTTACAATGTCAACATGCAGACAACCTGATAATCGGTACATCATAATTTTTATCGCATTGTGGTTTTTTAATTATGAGGCTGTGATTGGTTTAACACCGTGACGTGGTGCCGTTTCTATGGAGCCGTATGGCCGTTAGTCAGTTTCATATTTGGTAAGGTTCATGACGAAAACGCCACGGTCACGTTTTCTATTGATGTAGTTTTTCTATTGATGTAGTTTTTCTATTGATGTAGCGAAAGGTTCACATCAGCAAAGTATGTATAAATATGTCGATTTCTTAAAATGACTTTACAAACAAACAAATAGGAATAAAAAAGTTTAACCATTACAAGCCGCTGAAGTTTAAATTCTGTTTATTTATAATTTCAGTTTTGCTGACAACTATGTGACCTTTGTTCTACACAAGGAGGCAATCATATACTTCCTCCAGAAGACAACAATGTGTCCATATGAGTTGGCAAACGAACAATGTATGGAGAAAGAAATAGATGTAAATAATGAGGTGCAAAAGAAGTATAGGAAATAACTATGAACATTCAAATTCAAAATATATATTGTATTAAAGTAGTTATGATGGTCTTATAACATCAATATTCAGCATTTTAAAGATGCTATTTTTATTTCCTTATATTGGTTTCAAAGCTGTAAATAAAAAAGACAAGAAACAGTATAACAAAATTAAACAGACAACCATTTGAATTTTGAACTTAAATTAATGGAGTTGTTTTAAAGGAATGTAATGCTATCTTTTTATTCTCGAATGTAAGAGATACATGAAAAATTAGTTAAAGTCTAATGAATCTTGCAATTTACTACTTTTTTTTTATTATGTTGCCATACACATTCATCATGTTGCCGGGAACGCGGTATGTGTATATTTGGTTATTGTGGTTGTGAAGGGTATAATTTACATATAAATATGTTAAAAACTAAGATTGTTGTATTTAGAAACAGAGGTGTTATCAAACCAGATGAAAAATTGTTCATTAATGGAGAGAATATTAAGTTATATGTGATGAATTTATTTATCTAGGTATGCTGTTAAATTATAATGGTATTTTTAGGAATACTCAGAAAATGTTGTCAATTCAAGGTAAAAAGCTGTTTTTTATTCAGTAACATTTAAGAAGACTTAATTAATGGAGTTGTTTTAAAGGAGTTGTTTTAACCTTGAATTGACAACATCTTCAAAACTGTTTTTATACAGAAACACTTCTGTTTTTACTTGATACATATCTGTCAAGCATAGTGAATTATGGTAGCGAAGTTTGGGGATATCATAAAGCATTTGAAACTCTTTACTTACATTTTTTAAAGAAGATTTTGAAATTTAAGAAGAGTATTGCAAATTACATGATGTATTTTGAACAAAGTAGCGTCCCTATGTATGTACATAGATGCTGTAAAATAATGAAATATTGTTGTAAATGTTAAAAACTGACAATTGTATTCTAAAAAATTGTTATGCAGAAATGATGGAGGCTAGCAATGTAAAAAGTAAAAATAAATTGAATTGGTCATGTAAAATACGATATTTATTATGTGATTATGGCTTAAATCATGTCTGGTTGACACAAAATGTTTTAAATGAAGATGTTTTTATAGCTGATTTCAAACAGCGTGTTACTGATAGGTTTATATCTGAAGCAATGTCATTTGTTTTAGGAGTCTTCTAAATGTCTGTTTTACAAGTACATAGATGACAGTCATGGTTTGCAGTTTTATCTTAGTAGACCTGTTAAATTTGGAAAGTATGTATTGCCAAAAAAAATCGTAATCGTTGAATGTGTATATCATACTTTAATTAAATATTATAGTATTGAATGGGTGTTTTTATAATAGCCCTGTTATGTGTCCAAGGTCTGTAATAATGGTCGAGGAAGTCTGTAATGGCCTGAGGCAACGCAGATAATTTGTACTTCACCATTATAAAGCTTTGAATATACCAAACATCCAAGAAGTTGAAAGAGATATGTGTTAAAAAACAGGATGAACAGTGATCCCTTTATGTGGTTCTTTAATGTTGGTTGCTGGTTACTAAATTAAATAAAATACAAAAAGGTATTATACTCTTTACAACTTAGTTTTATTAACTTTATTAGAAACCCCAACATGGCTTAATACAGACAAACTGGGCATTAATACAGGGCCATTACAGAAAAACAGGGCCATTACAGAAAAAACAGGGCCATGATAGAAAAACAGGGCCATTACAGAAAAAACAGGGCCATTACAGAAAAAAACGTCCATTACAGAAAAACAGGGCCATTACAGAAAATATGTAATTTTTAATAAACAGTCACTTTTGGCAGTAATGCACTTGTTGGTTAATAAAAGATTTTTAAATAAAGCTAATTAATAACATGCTCCTACATTTGTTTTTAATTGTATTAATTACATATTAATGCATTACCTTATTGTAATATTTGTTTCTTACTATATTTAATGTAATATTTATTGTACTTGATATCTATAAGATGTATTGCTTTTGGAAAAAGGAAACTAAATTTAATACAGCGACAGCTTGTGTTCATACGGATGATCTAACAATCTAATTTATCTTTGACATAATTGAATTCTAAAAAACTGTGTGTATTTATATAATTTAATTTGAAGTTGAACGAATATTTTTTGTTATACATTTCAGCTTTACACTTGTTGTGTCATTGTCTTATATATATAGAGATATCACCTTTCATTATACTATGATTTTGCATATATTCTCATTTTGTTGTTTTGTCGCTGTCAGATCAAAACGTAATAAATAGTTCTATATGTTACCCTCTAGACGTTTTTTATGCCCCACCTACGATAGTAGAGGGGCAATTTGTTTTCTGGTCTGTGCGTCCGTTCGTTCGTCCGTCCATCCAGCTTCAGGTTAAAGTTTTTGCCTTTAGGTTACAAAAAGGAAACGTATATTTACAAAATTTCCTTCTAGATACTAACTTTTGACCATAAACAAGCTTCTGTCAAAGTTTGGCAGAAATCCAGGATACTTTAAGAAAGTTATTAAAATTTTAAAAAGTTTAACCACAGAGCTGGCAGAAAAACTAAGTCCAATTTACAAGTAAAATACGGAAAAAAAAAGGATTTTTTTTTAAAATTTTACTTCTGTATACCATCTTCTGATCATTAACAAGCTTCTGTTCAAGTTTGGAAGAAATCCAAGGTAGTTTAAGATAGTTATTAAATTTTTTAAAACTTTAACCACAGAGTGAATGTTCAATACGGATAAACAGGATTTTTTACAAAATTTACTTCTGAGACCATCTTATGATGATGAACAAGTTTCTGTCCAAGTTTGTTAGAAATCAAGGATAGTTCAAGAAAGTTATCAAATTCAAAAAAAAACTTGTAACCACAGAGTTATTGTTAACCACAGAGTGATTGTATATTATATTGTCAGAAAAACTAAGTCCATTTATAATTAAAATACCGATAAACAGTATTTAAAAAAAATATATTTCTAAATACTATTTTATGATCATAAACAAGCTCCTGTCCAAGTTTGATAAAAAAAAATCCAGGATAGTTTGAGAAAGTTATCAAAATTTGAAAAAAAACTGTAACAAGAGTGAACATTTTTGGATACCGCCGACGACGGAATGTAAGATCGCTATGTCTCGCTTTTTCGACAAAAGTCGAAGCCTCGGCAAAAAAGACTAAACAGTAAAAGTTGATATTTACAAAGACAAGTAATAAGAAACCCACATCAACAAACGACAACCACTGGACATCAGAATTTCCTGACTTAGGTCAGATGCAACCAAATGCAGCGGGTTTAAACGATTTGATAGGCACCAACCTTCACCCTACCCTGAAAGAATGGTGTTAAATCACAAGATATAATGACACACTATTTAATATCAATTGAAATGGTTTAACTCAATTAAAAAAACAAGTGAACATAAATTAGGCCGTTTAATGTCTCGTTTGAATTGTTTTTCATTGTCATTTCGAGGCTCTTTATAACTGACTACGGGCGGCGGACTTTGCTCATTGTTGAAGGCCAGACAATGACCTATTGTTGTTAATTTCTGTGTCATTTGGTCTTTTGTGGATAGTTGTCTCATTGGCAATCATACCACATCTTTTATATATATAAAGTGCCTAGAAAATCAACCTAACGATGTTAGAGTAGATTTGATTCGTAACTTCCTCCCCGGCGCCGGGCCTGGAACCTGTACTTTTTATTTCTAACTTCTGCGACAACACCGCCTAGCATTGCGCAGAGATATATATATACAGAATCAACGAATAAATTTGATCTATGACACAATGTAAATACAAAAATAATAAAACGAGGGGGGGGGGGGGGGGGGGGGCAGGTGTAAAACAATATCAGAAAGACAACCATAACCATACACAAAATACCTGCAAGTAAAATAGCGCACACAGCCGTAGATAGAAATAATTTTGTTGTTAGGTAAACATGGAGCGCAGAAATATTTGTTATTCGTCCATAGTGCGATAACAGAAGTGATAATTTAAAGTTATACCACACTGAATCCCTTAATGTCGGTACTAAACAAAAACCAATCGTTATTTACAGTAAAAAAATACAATACCTTGTCATAACCAATTCATTTCAGTTAATTTTCGTCGGTAACACCTCAGAACCAACCGTTATATATGGTAACCAACAATACCTAACCAAAATATTTTTTAAGTGAACTGAATACCTCTGAGTAACCCTTCAGAACTAACTTTTATTTACAGTTAAAACAGCAACACCTGGTCAGAGTTTAACTTTCTTAGTAAACTGAATATCGGTACCTCCTCAAAACCAACCGTTACTTATAATAAAATCAATCGTACCTTGTCCAAACAAAATTTTCTCAGTAAACTTTATGTCGGTACCTCCTCTGCACCATCTTTACTTACAGTAAAAAAACCAGCAATGCCTCGTCAGAGTTAAACTTTCTTTGTAAACTGAATGTCAGTACCTCCTCAGAACTTTACCGTTATCGGTACCTCCTCAGAACCAACCGTTATTTATAGACTGAAAACAACCATACCTTGTCCTAACATTTTTTTTCTCTCAGTAAACTGTATGTTGATACAACCTTATAACAATCCTTTATTTACAGCAAACACACCAATATTTTAATTGTCTAATCAAACTGAATGTCGGAACCTCCTTACAACCAACCGTTATTAATACTGAATAAAATCAACAGTACCTTGTCAAAATAAAGTTTTCGTAGTAAACTTAATGTCGGTACCTCCTCAGAACCAACCTTTATTTGCAGTAATAAAAGCAATACCTGGTCAGAATTTAATTTTCCAAGTAAACTGTAAATCAGAACCAACCGTTATTCATAGTAAAATCAAACAAATTTGTCCGAACAAAATTCTACAGTTAAAACAACAATATATAGTTAGAAATAAATTTTCTAAGTAAACTGTATGTTGGTACCAACTCAGAACTTGAACCTTTATTGTCAGTAAAAAGTACTAGACCAGGTACATCCTTAGAACAAACCTTTGTTCAATTAAAAAAAATGTCAGAACTTAGTTTTTAAGTGAACAGAGTGTCGGTACATCCTCAGAACCAACTGCTATCTATGGCATTAAATGAAAAAAACAAAAAAACACCTGTAAGAACCAAATTTTTAACCGAAACTTTATGTTACCTCATCAGAACCACCCTTTCAGTGATATTGTTTGCCTTAAATTACCGGAGAACAAAGGTTTTTTCCCCTGGAGAAAAATCCCAATTTGAAAAAAAATGGCTTAAAATCATTCCCGAAGGACAACTTTTTTCCCAAACAAGGCAGTCTCAGTAGTAATTGTGCATGAATACAAACTGAAAAACACTCAATTAAACCCTTTTCATGCCTACAATGACTAAATGTGCAGATTTGAGGGTCTATTTATGTATCATCACTGATAATAAGGGGTCTTATTTCAAATTATGGTTTACCTCTTGAAAGGGGGTCTGCAAATTGAAGTTCCAGTCAAATTCATGGTTTATTATAAATTTCCCAATTTGATCAAAATGACGAATATTTTCCCATTAAAAAAGGGTAGAGGTAGTTTTGAAAAAGCCAACAATATCACTGCCTTTATTAACAGTAAAAAAAAGTAAACTGAATGTCGGTACCTCCGCGGAACCATCCTTCACTTATAGTAAAAATAGCAATACTTGGTAATATTTAAGTAAACTGAATGTAGATACCACCTCAGAATTTAATTTTTCTAAGTAAAGTAAATGGCAGTGACTTCCTCAGAGATCTCAGAACAGACAGTTTTCCCCAGTAAAATATAGTAGATATACGTTATACCGTTTCTTCTATTAAAGCGTCTAATGTTTTAATGAATTTTAAGTAAGCTCCACTACACAAAATGTTGTTTAAATAATTTTCACTCATTGAACAATGCACAATTTAATGTGATTTGGGTAAAACTCTATGTCACTTAACTAACTGTGGTATCCGTTGACATTTGAATTATAAAAAAAAAAATCTTCTAATGTTAGTTCAGGGAAAATCTATTAAAGAAATTAGATGAAAAGGTGAAAAGATACATAAAGAAATTAAAAAGACATATTTTCATGAGATGAAAATTTGGAAGTGACCCAATGACAATTTGAAAAGTAAAATAAAAATCACTTCTTTCATTTTCGGGGTACCAAATCGCTCGCAAATTCGCAAACTGTTTAGAATACTCTAAAAAGCATACTAGGAAAATTACAAATTATAAACTACATAATTCTTTTATACAATACAATACAATGTATGCTCGTTACAATTAAGCTTCCCTAGGGAGGAGTTACAAAGATACAGACATTAATACATTGACTATTAAAGGATTGCATATCCCCAGGTGTATAGATCTCAATAAAATCTATAATAACATCAATACGGATCATCATATACATTATCGGATGAAAAATAAAATCTATAGCTATAAAAAATTGAAATTGACTTATTAAATGTTGGAGGTATCTATCTCTGATTTTTTGTAATGTCTCCGTTTTTCTTATTAACCGTTAATTAGATATATTTGTAAAATTAAAATAGTTTGTTAGCAGCTTATTTCACCCAAATAATAATGTGTAATTCATAAATAGATATATAGCCTATATACATGACATGGTAAAGTAATCACCACATAAACATTTTTATTACACCGACTCTAATCATGATGAGGCAAAGTTGAAACATAGATGTACAACTTGATGTTTTCTTTTAGGGTCGTTGTTATCTGTCTTTATTTTACGGGAGTGAGATGTCAAAAAATTACATATCTGCGCAAGACTGATATTGGTTCTGAGAGCGTACTCCGGTTCTACACAAGTAATGGTTCTGAGGAAGTGCACCGCTGCCGTACCCTGATCAAGCTATCTGGGACCCTGTTCAAACAATTCACCATGCATGATACTTTTTAATGAGACCTGTAAATACTTCAAACAAAATATTTTTTTACTTCAATTTTAATTTCGAAAAAAGTGGATCATACTATATCAAAGTTTCTTGATCATGTTGATGATCACTTCCTCAAGTTTTTTCTCCCTCAGCTTACTACTGATGACCTCCATTTTTCGGCCGGTGACCTCAAACAGGAAGTTGTATAAATGACTGTTTTTCCCGGAATGGACTAAATAGCGATAAGGTGTATTATAAAATAACTAAAATATTGCAATCCAAGGAAAATCAAAACGAAAAGGGTTCATTCTTCCTATTCCCGCTTTTTATAAATCTGGTTAAGAGATCGGTTAAGTTTAAGTTTTATGTAGGAATAGGAATAGGAGAAAAACTTGTGCAAACTAAGGATTATACGGTATAAGCATTATTTATCAAAACGTTTATTGTTATTTGCATGTGAGAATAGAAGGAATAATGATTTTTAAAAAGAGGGAAGAAGAGGAAGTCGAACGAATGGAAAATAAGTTTCATATTTCTGACTTGGTACCGGGATTTTCTTATGATGAATTAAACCTGGTTTTATACCAAGCTAAAACTCTCACTTGCATGACCATGGTGACGAATACGAATACTTTATTTCTCATAAAATAGTTTTTCTAATATTACAATATTTGATGAGTTAAACATAAACAGTTGATCACATTTATTGATATTAGGATTTGACCAACAGTATTTAGGTAAAAATTTCTTTCTTTCCAACTTAAGTGATTCTCAATTCATTATATAATGGTTAAGTTTTATGTAGGAATAGGAATAGGAGAAACACTTGTGCAAACTAAGGATTATGCGGTACAAGCATTGCTTCGTCAACTTTTAATTGACAAGTATTTTTTCTTAGTAGGTAAAAGATTATTTTTGTATCATAAAATTACAGAATTCATATACAAATGACATAGTCATGTGTATGCATTCTGTGATTTTAATCTATTTTTTTTTTAATCTAAATAAATATGAACGAAATGGAAACAAACATAGTAAATTATTTCCTGTATAACATAGATTCAACCGTTGATTTAAGCAAGCATTATAATATGAAATAAACAACACAAGTTAACAGCACTGAAACAAATTACACATTGTAGCACACACATACCATTTAGACATGCATCGTATATTAATCTATCAAAGTCTATTAATCTATTCAACGCGAATAAGGTGACAGACTGCATCACTAAATTGCACATAGTGGCTCCATGTAGTGGGAGATATTATGGACATAATTGTGCAAATCGTGATACAAGCATGAAATTTGGTATATGGGTGGTTTAAATGATATTAAAATAAAATCAGCTGCTGGCCATAAAAAAAAATCATTTTTTCAAGATGGCCACCGCTCATTTTGCAAATGGCGTCATATTCAATTGGTAACATTTCGTAAATCTTTCGAAAGCTGTGGAATATGTATAATCCAATTTAAGTTTTGATAAAACTTAAATCACAATTCCTTAAGTACGAAAAAACAATACCTTCATGAATAAAAAGGTGACTTCCCAAAATGGCGGCTAAACGTTGAAAATATCAATGTTATCATTTCTATCAACTTAATAAGATATATCACTGACTTTGTTAAGTTCAAATGCATATATAGTTTGCTTAGAAAGAGAGGTTGCTTATCTGATAATTATCTGACAGTTACCAATACACCAGCATGTACACGGGAGGCCAGAACGGTAGCATTTGCAGTTACCAACACAGCTGAATTTCTTGCATCCTCATTTCAAAAAATCATGACACGAGAATCAGCGGCAGTCCATTTTGGTTTCCAATTGTCATTTTTTTTTAACCCAACTCCTGTGTTTATGACTTGGTATATGAACATGTCCAATGCATAAATCCGGACGAGCCCAACCATGTCCACCCTGATATGCTTCTCTTTTAATGTGCTCCAGAAGATTATAATCGTTTGCAGTGAAGCAGCGGTCTTATCATGATATTCCGCCTACCAAAGTTAATGATAATGATTTTGTGGTAGGCGGAATAGCATCATAAGGCCGCTGCTTCCTCGCAAACGATTTTAATCGTGCCTCCTTAACAGCAAACGGTGATGTTTCCGTGCATGATGCAAACAAATACTTCTATGATGTCTTAGTCCGAGATTACTCTGACGTCCAACGGCTGTTTTGCCAGACAAGCTGGGGCCGTGGTCCCACGGCCCCAGCTTGTCTGGCAAAACAGCCGTTGGACGTCAGAGTAATCTCGGACTAATGATGTCTATGTCTGTGTCTTCATACAAAATCGGTCAAAAACGACCGTTACATCTGAGAATACTTCAAATGTCTGCCAAGCTGACCTCTTCGCTTTTCGACGAAGTGCCGATAACAGTGTTACACCCACTAAATGCATGGAAGAAGAAAAAGCTGCTACACGAGGACCAAACGCATTTGATATGACATATACAGGAAGCCATCGACATTTTTTATTCCTTCAAAGACCTATCTCCACAATTTGTCCACACCCAATCTTGCGAGTACTGCAATTCCTAATACTACTACATGTATGTCAGTACTTCTTAAAATTACTTTTTTCAACCATTTTCAGCAGCATGCTTATCATAGACAATCATTCGTGTATTTGCTTTTTTATGGTTACAAGGGGATAACTGGGATGTATCCGTATTGAAATTGCAAAGAATATTTTGACCTTGAGTAGCATAAGCATTTTCATTAGTCTCTAAGGAAGCAATTCTGTCGGCAAGAAACTTGAACAATTCCGTTTTGTTGTCATCTTCACGATGAAAACTACTCAAAATCCTTGGCGTTCTACCAGAACCAGCATTTCCCCGTCTAGCACCAGTGCTTTGCCTTTTGTTTTCGTCCCTGCCTTTAAATAATTAATTTAGTAAACATCAAATCGATGTTTACTCTTGGATACTTATTGAAGGAAGATTTTATGTTAGGCAGCATGATATTATTTGCATCACATATGTTTGCCCCAAGTGGTGGCAAACAATTAACCATTGCTGCCATACCAACGATAAATGCGTCAGAATTTTGATCAGTTGATGGCAAATCGCAGAATGTTTCAAGTATGCCCATTTGCTGCGATGTAATACCTCGTCCTGACACAAAGACGGAGGGGCAGTTTGGTTTTCGTGGCTAAAGAAGAAATGAAAAGTCTAGAAAAGAGATCCCAATCAGTGTGTTCAGGTACTTTAGTTTTATTCTTTGACAAAGAAGTTTCCAGTTTCATTTTACGGCTTGTTTATGAAAACGTTTTTCTTCATCTGGTTAAAAAAGCAGATTTGCTTCAAAAGATCATACTGTTTGGACCCAATATCGTGGAGTTTATATACATATCTTACCTACTTCTGAATCATCAATTTTCTTATAAGAGTACATTTTGTACAAATCTGACGACTCTTCTAGAAATAGATTTCCAAACTCGTTATCACTTTAGAAAGCTTTTAAAGTTTTTCGAAGAAATCCGTTAGTGATTTCGTAGAGTCTTCATGCCGTCGTTCATCTGTTGTAGAATTACTCAAACCACTGAATCTTTCAAATTAATCTACCAGTCTACTGACTTCTGCTCCAGCTACCATCCATCGTCTCCAAATGATCTTTGATTAAACGTATGGTACCAACATCGCCATTTACGACTCATTATTCTGTGCTTGTGCCTGGTCATTTGTAATATAATAAATCAACTTGCTGGTCTTACGGTCAGTTAAAATACTATTAACAAATTTCATTGCAACCTGTTGTTGATGTTTGTGAAGGGAATGCATATCTTGCATAGATTGGTATCATGCTTGATATGGACTGTTTGTAGAGTACGATATTTGACTCGTGATATGAGCGTACTACTGAAGACACATGAAGTTCGTAATTCATAATTGAACGCCATAAATTAAAATGTGGTCGATGTGACTCTCTTTCCTTACACCCGTTGATAACATACTTGAACGTCACAAAGCCATGAACCATATTTTCTGTGTTTACGCTTTCATAACGACTAGCATTACCAATTCAAGCAAACCACATGCAGTTATCTGATGCGCGTGTCCATTCCTAATTACATTTGAACCTACTTGAAAAGCATCTGCCGCTCTAGGTGTTGCAATATCGGCTTCAGCGAGGACACATGTCCATCCACTATCGCGCAATATATCACTCAGAATTTCAAAACAAGCCATGGACAATCCAACAAACATCACGATAAACTTATGTTCTCCGTACAAATATTGCCATTCCAACTGAAATTGCTTAGCCAATACCAAAGGGTTTATCTGCAGCTATAATTGATGTTTGCCCGATATTTAGAAACTTAAACACCTTTTTCACCTTATCCCTCGAATGCTTGATCATTGCAACTGAAAGTGCGTGTTTTCAAACAGTGGCGTCAAAGAAGTAACACTTTATATTTGAACAGAAGAGCCTAGATGCTTAGAGGAATGAATGACGACCAAGATATTTTTAAGAAATTCAAATCCTCATCTGTTAGAAGAACTACAATTTCCGTCATTGTGCCCCTGTAGTGCGTGTAAATCGTTCTGTATTTATAAATAGTTTGCTTTGCGCATGCGCAAATTTATTTAACGCATGTGTATCATAACCTTAGAAAACGTCATCAAACAAATTCATAACATCATTAAAAACTCAAAAGCGCTAAGCATGTAATAAATAGTTGAAAAGTTTGTGTGTGAATTTTGTAACATTTTCACGCATGCGCAAACCCAGAACATTTCAAATATTCATTTTAAGTATATTCGTCACATGTAAAGAAGGTTTCCACCAAACCTGATAATATTTTTTACTTAAAGAAGATCAAAGAAAACGTTTTCCAGAAAAAGAAGTATTTTAATCTTGAAAAAACAGCCATTTTAGAAAAGGTGGTGGCCATCTTGAAAAAATGAATTTTTTTCATGGCCAGCAGTTTTTTCTTAAAATGTATATAATAATGATGCTTCGTGCTAAGTTTCATGCTTGTATCCTCATTTGCACAATTCCCTTGATTTTGCTTGCTAATATCTTCCACTAATGTATGTGGTCTCTATCCATAAGCCATTCTAATCTGTTGTCCAATCAGTATTGTGTTACATAATCTGTAAAGCGCGTGATGTTGATGTTAGTATCAATCTGATTTATGTCGGTTGGGGCATTACACTACACATCGACCTCAGCAGAAAGTACACGTGGAAGGACAACGACACGATGTACTAGTTGTATTTCTTGAATGGAACCTGAATGCCTGTTCCTTGTGTTTTTCTCAATAGGCATTGTATGTAGTGACAAAACAGTGGTTTGCGTTGATGTAAGAAAAAACATAATATGCTGCATAATAGATGATGACCTCCTCGTCTAGAAAGATAGTGACAAGTTGTAGTAGGTGACACACATCTTTCAGTAAAGTCAGGAACCTTGTGTATACTAGTTTGCTCTTGGCTGGAATTATACTGTGTACCAGTGGATACATTGAGCCGTAAATCATTGCGTTAAATGTGTAAAGTTTGAAAAATATACCTGGAGAGGAGTAAAATGTATACCTTTATCATACTAGTATATGATATCTTCTGTTGCTAGTGTCTTAGATTCTTTTGAGCACTGAAGATTAGCAAACACCAACTGTGTTGTTGTCTGTTACCAATAATAAATCACCTTGGAAGAAAGTGCCAAAATACTCTCTTTGTTGATTTCATCACCGTGTTTGTGGAAAAACTGATAGGTTCTACTTGCGGTTGTTGTACATGGAAATCTTGCAAGATGGAAAAGTTTGGTTTAATATTAGCGATCATCAATGTGATGTGTTCGGGTGACACTTTTTTAGGTTTACAAATTCAATGATATATTAAACTTATTTCTATCTATATGACTTTATCTTTATTTAAGGTTATTCTTTAAAAACATTAATTTTAATTTTAATTTTTAATTATATACTTTTATCCAATGTAATGGTGTCATCCTGGTTTGTCCACTTTTAATTACAAGCATATGTTATTAACATATGGGGTTTGTTGTTTTAACAGTTATAGTTTATTTCTGAATTATAGTTTGCAGTGTTATGTTTGTAGATTTTAAAAAGGCATATGACACGGTTAATAGAAATTATTGTTTAATGATCTTAATGATTTTGGTATAAGCAAACATTTTTTGTGTGTTATTAAAGCTATCTATTCTCAAGTTGAATGTGCTATTAAATTATATGGGCATATGACTGAATGGTTTAGTGTAAATTCAGGCCTAAAACAAAGCTGTGTTTTGTCGCCGATTTTGTTCAATATTTTTATAAACAGCTTAGTTACATATATTAAAGCATTAGATATTGGTATTGATATTGATGTTGAAAAAGTTGGCATTTTGTTATATGCATATGACATTGTACTGATTGCAGAGAATGAAAGCGATTTACAATAACTTTTGGATGTTTTGAATATATGGTGTAAAAATAAGTTATTTTAAAAATGTTAATCACGTGAAAACTAAAATTGTACATTTCAGAAATCCTTCTGTACAGCAAACAACAACATTGTTTTTATTTAATGATAAGCAGATATGTATTTTACAAAGCTGTCAATATCTGGGTTTACTATTAGCTAAATTTTTAAATTATGATGTAATGGCTAAAGCTGTAGCCAAGTCAGCTAACAGGGCATTAAGTTTGATTATTGTAAGAGTAAGGCCCATGGAGGTTTCCAGTACAGTACATATACTAAACTATTTGATACCCTGGTCTGGCCAGTAATAAGTTATAGTGCAGACATTTGGGGCACCAGAGATTTTTCATGTATTAATGCTGTCCAGAACAGAGCTATCAGGTCTTTTATATGTGTGGGTAAATATACCCCGAACGATGCATTCAAGGGGATATGGGCTGGAGACCTCCAAGTGTTAAGCAGTGGACTTGTGTTTTTCGACACTGGGATAGTAATGTAACATAATGTGCACAGACATATTAAATTATAGAATATTTAAATTGTGTTACAGTAATAGGTGTTTTAGGATTATGTTTAAGTTTAAAGAATATAATTCAGATTTGTATACTGATTCAAATAATATTTGATAAGTATATAGAAAACTGGCAAAATAGAATATTGACACAAGATGTTGGTAAAAAATTGCGGACTTATAAATTGTTAAAAGACAGTAATGGAAGTGAATTATATTTATCTAAAAAAAATATCGTATGGATATAGAAGTGCTTTTGCTAAATTTGGTTGCAGAGTAGCTCTGTTGAGAATTGAAACCAGGGCAGTATGAAAATAAAAATGTAGACGAAAGAGTGTGTTTTATGTGAAATGATAACATAGAAGACGAAAAACACACAAAAATATGTGTAATGCGTGTTGCCTGCGAGAATAATATATAATGTCAGTGCAGGCGATTTGGTGTCACGATATCACAGTAGCATGGGTTCGAATCCCGGCGAGGGAAGAACCACAAATTTGCGAAAGCAAATTTACAGATCTAACATTGTTGGGTTGATGTTTAGACGAGTTATATATATATATATTGTTGGGTTGATGTTTAGACGAGTTGTATATATATATATATATATATATATATATATATATATATATATATATATATAAACAACTCGTCTAAATATATATATATAAACAACTCGTCTAAACATCAACCCAACAATGTTAGATCTGTAAATTTGCTTTCGCAAATTTTTGGTTCTTCCCTCGCCGGGATTCGAACCCATGCTATTGTGATATCGTGACACCAAATCGCCTGCACTGCAGCCGTCCCGCTAGACCACACGACCACCTGGGCTCTCAAAAAAAGAGCTTTCGCTGGCCATGTGTTACCTTTCCACGTCAGTTTTAATCTAGCGGCGTACTACAGTACTATATATACTATATATATATAAACGAGTCTAAATAATACATAGTATATAAGTGTCTAAGAATGTAACTTTAACACACTAATTGGTGTTATAAAATTAGTTGTTATATTTTATATATTATTCACGCAATATTTCGCTAAACAAATTAGCTTCATCGGGCGTGTGCATCTATCTAGGTGAAATCCGATGCATGCGAAAAAATATCTTTGTAGCTTGAGCTACACAAAATTTGTGTAAAAGTTTAACATATTAATTTATTGATGGTTTAAATACAACTTACCATCAGCTTTACATCTATTAGACACTCAAATTAAAAAATTAAAATAGAAGACCATGGTAAATAAAGAAGTATCAAAGTATTGGAAACATTTTATCGAGGGTCATTGTAAGCTGTACCCCTCACTAAAGTATTTAAATAGTCAATATATACCAGGAAAGACACATTTATCAGTAAACCTATCTGCTGGTAATTCCATACAAGAAGCTAAGAGAATACCCGTAAAATTAAGAACAGCAACAGGAAGTTATATACTCATGGCTGACAGAACAAGGCATTCAAAAAACAAAGGACTATTGGCATTGTGTCCTTTGTGTGAAACATCAGATGAAACCTTGGAACATTTTTTACTGCTTTGTCCTGCACTGTCGAACCAGAGAAAATCAATCTTAAGCAATATCCAACTGCTACACGAAAAGCTCAGTATTCAATTCAAACACAACGGTAGCGAAGTAGACCTTATCCAAGTGATAATTGATTCAAGCACAATTGGATTACTGGAACCCAGTTGTGACAATTCAATCCTAATGGACATAGAGTTTCAATCAAGGAGACTATGCTTTCTACTACACACAAGCAGGTCGAGAATTCTCAATGATATCGATCGAACATGAAGTTAGCTTAATAGACACCTTGAGCGTGGGTTACGCCACACTCTACGGACACAACTACGAAGCGACTTCAACATTATTGCAAAATGAGCGTGGATTTCGCCACACTTGTTAACTCAACCATAGTCCATAACGCCTTCTAATGCAAATATACACGTCAACACAACAAAAGCGTGGATCTCGCCACACTTTACTGAAGAGGCTAAATATATGTCATCGTTTATCAGAGAGTAAGCGTGGATCTTGCCACACTTTACTGAAGCTTACTACAACTCAACCCAATAAAGTCCTATGAAGCAGTAAGCGTGGGTACGTGGCCCCACTACACTGTGTTATACAGATAAAAGTTAATTATCTTAAGTAAAACCAGCAAACATGCAGAAGAACGATTTCTGCTGATCATATATATATGTATGTAAATAAACTGTAAATATCGAGGAAGTATTTTAAATTTTAAATTTCATGACATTGAATTAGCTCATATTTTTATGCCGATACATATGTATATACAAAACACTTTTAATGATGATAGATGTCTACCTGTGTGACTTTTATATTTTAAAAATTCAGATATATATATGTACTTAAGAACTGGTGGTGGAATACTCATTGATTGAGGTGCTCCTTTATTGGAGAAAGTTATGAAATACAAGTTACCAGATGGTCTGACTATATAAAATATATTTTTGCCGTTTATTGTACATAACAATTTTTAAATCTAAACAAATAGTTGTTTTAGTTAAAAAGAATAAAATTCATCATTTATTCCTTTGGTTTTGGGTAAAAACTGTTTTTCAACCCTCTCATTAAGTCCATCTATATATAGTATATAGTATATATATATACTATATAAATACAACTCGTCTAAACATCAACCCAACAATGTTAGATCTGTAAATTTGCTTTCGCAAATTTTTGGTTCTTCCCTCGCCAGGATTCGAACCCATGCTACTGTGATATCGTGACACCAAATCGCCTGCACTGCAGCCGTCCCGCTAGACCACACGACCACCTGGGCTCTACAATAATAGAGCTTTCGCTGGCCGTGTGTTACCTTTCCTCGTCAGTTTTAATCTAGCGGCGTACTACAGTACATGATATATAAGGCATGAAGATGTTATTGTTACAGATCAGCTAAATTATCTATAGTAAAGGATCCTACAAATTAATGTAATATACAGTCACAGAAAATAATTATATTTATAAGTACGTCTGAGTCAGTGACAACTCTACAACAGATGTATTCATCGGATCGCCATCAATGATGGTGATACATGGCTGTGTACATAATGTATATACAACTCGTCTAAACATCAACCCAACAATGTTAGATCTGTAAATTTGCTTTCGCAAATTTTTGGTTCTTCCCTCGCCAGGATTCGAACCCATGCTACTGTGATATCGTGACACCAAATCGCCTGCACTGCAGCCGTCCCGCTAGACCACACGACCACCTGGGCTCTACAATAATAGAGCTTTCGCTGGCCGTGTGTTACCTTTCCTCGTCAGTTTTAATCTAGCGGCGTACTACAGTACATGATATATAAGGCATGAAGATGTTATTGTTACAGATCAGCTAAATTATCTATAGTAAAGGATCCTACAAATTAATGTAATATACAGTCACAGAAAATAATTATATTTATATATTTAAAATGTTATTGTTACAGATCAGCATGATCTATAAATATATAAAATAAATAATGATATAATATATAGTGATATATACAAAAACGGTGAAGAGAAGACGTAGCGATCTACAAGAGATGAAGCTATTTAAATGAGAGTGGAGAGAACAGCATATGTGAGCTGCTCTCTGAAAGAGTCGACTGTCTGTGTATTAACATTTATAGTTAGTAATATAATCCATTGCGTTATTGTGTACGGGGGAAAATGTTAATTGTGGCCAGTTGAGTGTATTGATAATAACATTTAGAACTGAGTATTGAGTATTGAGCATGTTTGATACACTTTTAGTATTATGATACCTCTTGCAGGAATACAGAGAAGCTCTCTTTTGGACCATCTTTATCTTCGAAATAGATTCTGAAGTGTATGATTGTGAGAGTTTATTACACTTGTCTCGATGGAAGGCCATCAGACAGTTGACTTACCGTTTGGCAGCTGCGTCAAGATCAGCTTGCAGTTCGAGGCAACCACCCTGTGATTTACCTGGCATGTATATGCTATTGTCATCAGCAAATAATATTAGTTTATTATGAGTAAGGTAGTCTGGGAGGTCGTTAATATAGGCCAAGAATCAGACTGGACCTAAGACAGTACATTGTGGAACCCCAGAGGTGATTGGGAGTGTGCTTGATGATCTTCCATCCATAACAACTGTTTGAGTACGGTCCGAGAGAAATGCGGAGATCCAGTTTAATGTGTTCCATTAATGGCAAAATGCTTTAGTTTGTATAGTAAGTGACTATGCGGAACTTGATCAAATGCAAAGGCATTTGTTGTATGGTATGTCTGTGTATTTGTATTGTCTGCGGATTGAAGTATAGTATGTATTTTTTGAAATTAAAATAAATTATACACTGTTTTGAAATTTGATTTAAAAAAAATATCCAATGAATCCTAACAAATAGAATATAAATGCAACTGTTCAGGAGGCAAGCTTTACAAATGACACAATTTGAACATTACCATGAATCCAAGGTTGCATTTTTTCTTTAAATAAAAAAAAGTTATACAACGATACATATATAGCGCAACAACTTCAGTAACAACTTCACCCAGAAACAGTATTTATTGATTACGAGACAGAAACAAACAACGCATCACATACAGTGTTCCCAGGAGTAACTGTGAAAGGCTGAATACCACTTTACCGATCGAGTGAATTTGGCACAGAAATGTTGAAAACAGTCATTAGCGTGATAATCCCATCGTCTTCATTTCATAGAAAAAACTTAGAAATATTGTAGACTTGTAAATAGAATGTTTTGTGACTTTTGATATTTATATGATATTCCATTTCAAATTTTTATACATACAGTGCCCCACATTTCTTGTTTAACCATAGCGCTTTATTTATTTCCTCATGCAATGCATTTATAAACTTAATTCATATATTATATAAATTATGTTTGAAATAAAAGAGAACTTGTATTAGAGTATTTATATCATGTAACTCATTCAGAAACTAATGACTTGTTAAAACATTTTTATCAAAGAATGTCATTGTTTAGTCTTTAGTTGTACATGTATGTTGAATGGAAAGATTGAATTGTTCTACTGTATTATGTTGTCCTAAAATATCTTTCCTCGATATTGACACAGAGTGACGACTTTAGATAATCTATGACAAACGTGATAAATGCATCTTTCTAATAAACAACTTTCCATTCCTCAGCAGTAACATAAAGACTTTCACATCGTATGGCTTTTATGTATTTTAGTCAATTCTTTACGCTCGTGCATGTTCATACTATTCGGGATTTCACTGACAAGGGTGTCATTCTTACACAAAACAGCTCCAATAGAGGAATGATGCATTTTGCTCCATCATAAGCAACGGTATTACTTCCATTGAATAGTTTTTTCTACAATTGGAGTCGTATAGTGAAAAGTAATTTTGTGCATCATATATATGATACAAACCTTTTATGGAATAGTTTATATCAGGTATTCTTGCGATTAAACAGTTATAAATGGGTGAGAGCATAAAAACAAGCATTTCATGATAAATGAAAAAAACCCTAATACAGACCAAATTGTGAGAGTCGCAATTTTATATCACTGGACGTAAGTTTTAAGGATTTTTCGTCCACCTGGATGACCGAAGGGATGCTGATAGATGCGCTTCAGTGTTTCTGTTGATCCGTTGTTTTCCTCTTATAGTTGATGTGGTTCCCTCGGTTTTAGTTTTTGACCATGATTTGTCTCAGTTAAATTGATTTATGACTATTAGACAGTGGGATACTACTGTTGCCCCCTTTTTTAATCCGGTTTCAATTGTCGAATCATGAGAAACATGACAATAAAAAGCGTAAGGTGAAGGTAACAGCCATACACTTCATTATTAAAAAAAAAAGACCTCTAAAGGTATGGAGTGCCTTTGGACCCATATAACGGCATTATGATTAAGACCGTAATAATACGGTCGCCGCATGATAAAGATTTAGGTTAATACATGATTTTCATTTATTGAATTTCATTTAGAGATAAGTTTTTTTATTAGCGTTGTAAGGATTTTTGTGAATTTTTAATAACTTGTGTTTTGAACAATCTTTAGGTTTTCAGTAGTTCTTCGTTGATCTGAAGATTATTTACTGCTTTGCGCATCGTGGCCTTTATATAAATTTACAAAAACACCAAAAATAATGAAATATACATTCGAAGAGAAGATCGTATTTATTTAAATTGTGATTTACACTATGTACATAGGCTAATACGAACTTCAAGTTCAATGAATAGGTGGAGGAAAACTGGTGTGCGACTGTATGGATTGGCAATAAATTCCACTGAGTTATAGTATATGGAAATAATGAAACATTTATATGTATCATTTTTGCTTGAAATGTGTCTGAAAGTGGAATTATGATTTTTTTTCAGGTCTACAATCTGATGGTATGAGATTAGCAAATGGAATTGCTACGATTTGATTTACTATTTTGTAGAACATTATTAATCTTGTGCGTAGTCTTCTTGCTCGTTGTGTGGGCAGGTTTAATGAGTTCATCACGTCTTTGGTACTAGTGAAGTGTGTTTTTGTACCTGTTACAGACAAATCTGGTAGATCGCTTTTAGAACATATCGGTTTTAGAGGTTAGTTCAACTGTGTGTTGGTCCCATACAAAACATGAATATTCCAGTTTTGGTCTGACTAGCGCCAGATATGCATGAGTTTTGATGTTCTGATGTGATGTTTTTAATTTCTTGTTAAGTAGCCGAAATATTTGTTGCCATTAGCTAGATGTTGTACGTATACGACACGGATCGCGATAAGATATGTTATACTACTTAGTTAATGTTTTTCATTAAATATACTGCTGAGGTTTAAATTCCAGAATTTGCAGAATTATTTCGAAATGCTTTGCGATAAAACTAAAGGAAAGGCATGCGACATTAACCGCAAATAGTTGAGTTAAACCGGGGTCAGTTGATATATACCGGAAGCAATTGGGTTTACAGGATAGTACATTTCTTTTATTGTAGAATTCCATTATTGACGGTCTGACAGATATACATAGCTCATAGAATCGAACAAGACGTAACAATAGAGTCATTAACCAAATTCTTAATCATAAATTTGGGTTAAATTTTAGATTTTAAATTACCTTATTCTAGATTTAAATCAATCCATCTCCGATTTAAGATTTATTTATATCATATTGTTCAGTATTTAAAATTTGATACTCATACACAGTTTAAGTAGATTAACAAAACGATGTTTGATGGCTTTTATGGTAAAAATTTATTTCATTCGTCCCTAAAATTTTTAAATAAGATGAGGAATAGAACGAATTTGTCATAATTTGACGTTTTAGGATGTATTTTAAAAAAAAACGCATTTTAAGAATGTTTAATATATGAGCTATCTAGTAATCTTTTTAATAGCATGGTTATGGAATTCAAGATTCATATTTAGTTCACAAATCCTATAATGGCGGTGAAGAAATTTCTAGCTGCTAAGTTCTGTAATTTCAAACAAAAATGTTAATCCCTAAATTTCGAAACAGAATGTAACATAATTATAACCATAAACGTGTTCAATTTAGAATTTAGAAAAATAAATCACATTGTAATAGTGAGATAGTATGTTTAGTATTGATGCCGCGATTAATAAGGTATGTTAAACGAAACCTGCAAGGCTGGTGAATCTCTCACTGTCTGAAGTAATTTGTTTGTGTATTGTAAGGACTTCATCATGATTTGAATGACTTTTAAGGAATTTTCGTCTAATATCTCATCAATTGTAACACAGGAAGTGACTTCACAGAGTGTAGACTTGCCATAACCGACATGATAAGGTAGTCCCAGTTTTGATTAAAGTTCGTGGTTCGTTTGATCAGTTTTTTTTTTTTTTTTACTTTTTCCTAATCTTTATTTTCTATGTAACTCTCACGAAAAAAACCTACAATGCCTGAAGATGTCACATAAAATGTATAGAACTTTCTTCAATTCTTTGAAAAGCAAGGATAAAAGTCATTAGAGAAACTGATTCCACCACTATAACGATATGTCTCCACTCTCAACTGTTTAATTTCAAATTATTTTAATAGCTCGACAATATTAAAATTGAACAGTCTCGAGTAGAGAAATATCGTAACACACTTGTTGCAGTTGTTGAATCTATTGATATATAATAATTTTAAAAAATGATGTTTCGGACTGTTTTGTCTGCTAAACATGTATTTTTGGAAGCTGATCATGACAACGTTTGTGTTACAAATCACTTGTTAATTATATATAAAAAAAGATATGGCAAATTGACAATCAGAGTTAACAGGACAAATTGAAGAGTGTAAATAATTTGGCTGCAAAAGAGAAAGAAAAGATTCGAAAATAGGCATTTAAATTCATAAGCCGAAAATAAACTGATAACGACAAGGCAACATAGAAAAAGACCGAACGACACAAAACACTCTGCAAAAAAACAAGACTGTACTAGTACCTGTAGTTGTTAATTTTCAATACATTGTGACTTGGATCATTGGCACAGACTCCACATCTTCTTCTTTATATATAAAAAGCAACACAAATAATCATATACACATGTTATATTCATTCATGAATTAAGATAACAAATTGTTTTATTTTATATAACAAGACGTAGTTATTGTCTAAATTTTATTTTTTATTACAAGTCACAAATAAATAGACAGTAGCCGATAAAGGTTTTCTGTTTTTCTGACCAATTTGTTGTTTACAACTTTTATAATTTCAGCAAAAAACAAGTATGAAGATGCATTCTTTAGTCATAAATCTGATGGTCTCGACCTATATTACTTGTCGAAATTGAGTATGCTTTTAGTTTCAATGACCCTTTTTTTATCCTCACAACTAGTACATCGACCATATGAATACTTTCTCCCTAAAACATTTGAACATTCTAAAATCACTAAATCCAACTTTTCACATCTCATCATAAATATTTTTGATTTTGTATCACTTGAAATACGATGAAATTCCGAGCCTTTTATAAATACCTGATAAGATAATTTATACGCATTTTTCGTGCAAGCTGTTAACAAATTTGGTAGATTGTAGTGTTCAGCTTTCAAAATATCACCAATTAATTCATCTATGGCATGATAATAGATACATGTATTCTCTTTCTTATCCCCCATAAGGGCCGCCAAGTTCTGGTCGATTTTTGACACCAACTTGTCCATGAGGTACTTGTGTGCCAATGGCAAAATAAGATTAGCTTCTTTTTCTGCAAAAGGATTATAGGTAAATTGTTATCGTGTTGTTTATATTCATGATACATTAACAATTAGTAATCATTCACAGAAAAGTTCATTGTCATTGAAGAGACATGTCTATTTTAAGAAAATCATGTTATAATTTATCTGTAAAAGAGGGGCGAAAGATACCAGAGGAACAGTAAAACTCGTAAATCAATAACAAACCGACAACGCCATGGCTAAAAATGAAAAAGACAAACAGACATATGATACCAAACGACTGGAAAGATCTCATCACTACTTCAGATAAAATTATGAACATATCTAACGAAAAATTTGAATTTTTTAAAAACATAAAAAGTCATGTTAATTCTTTTATAAATAATTCTTGTCAATGTATACAGAACGTCCTACAAAACAAGAAGACACAATATGTAAAGAACTAGGCACTCATATAGAAATTTGGTATTTCATTTATAGTTTACCCTTTTGTTGCACTTAAAAAATTTACACATAACTCTCGCTACAAATGCATTATTGCAGAAATATGGGTTAAAAGAAATAAACTTACTCATGCAGTTTCTGTTATGAAACTAAAGAAACTATAAGTCATCTTTTCTAGAAATGAACCCAAGTTATAAATTTGTGGTTAGAAATTGCAGCACTTTTTCTAGTTGAAAATAATTTAACTTTTATTTTTATTTGTGGAAAATATTGTTCTTGGGTCAGAGTCTTGGGATGTTTCCCTAAGCTTATTCACTATTCTGGTTAAGTATTACATTGATACATGTCGCTTTAACACTTCATTACCGACTCTTACAGGTGCGATAGCTATGATTAAAAATTCCTACCAAATAGAATTTTTTTTTATCTACCTCCTTTTACAGATCCCATTAAGCAAGAGCGAAATTTGATAGTAAATGGGAAGTGATTAAAAACTTTTAGTTCATATGTGAGGAGAGATCTTTCTATTTTGTACTTACTTAAGGCTTTATAATAATTTAGGTAGAATTAATAATATGTTGATGCACATCAATACTGGACAGTGATGTGTGCATTTTAAAAGTGCTATCTATGTTTATTGATATTGTTATATATATATATATTGATATACTTGTTTTAGTTTGATTGTATTTGAATTATCTCCCCTTGACTTAGGTTGTCACTTATTTTGTGATTCTGTCCAACATGTCATGTCTGACCCTTATCTGTTAATGATCTCTGGTGGCCTCTCCTGGTACCTCTCATGTTCAACAAAGAATGTATAGACTGTGATGCATATGGCTAGAGGAGAAGGCTGATGTCATCATAAACCTTATCAACACATTCATGTATTCTAATCCAGAGTGATAAATGATGAGTATGATATAGTATATAATTATTATATACATGTATATAATATAAAATTAGTATATCTAACTTTTTAATTTTAGACTGTTATCGAAAAATTGATTATCAGTACATGTATTATGAATTATCTATATATCTACGTATCACAATGATTTTTTAGATGAAATAAGAATAAATTACAAAATATTATACACTTTAAAGTATTCGTTTCTGTGCTGTTGTATATTATATATGCTAAAAACCACCGACGTGTATGCATTCCATGTTTTTTTTACAGCGGGTTCATTAAAAGTGTGTTTAATAACATTAACGGTACCAGTTCTTTGAGTACTTTTCTTTTTCTTGAAAATTATATAAAAAAAGAGTCACAATGGTGACAACAATTGGATAATAACTTGTATTATTAAGCGATGTCTATGTCTCAAATAAGCCCCCGAAATGTCTGACATCATACATAAAAGCAAATTATATGTAAAAAGCACTTAGTTATCTTTATTAAACTTCGATCGTACAGTACCTGTTAGTTTAAGCGAATCAAAGACTGGCAATGTGTGTCTTAGTAAAAGAGCAAATGTTGTTGGGATTTCATCTGGAAGTTCAATTTCACTGGCATTTTTCTCTTTAAAGTCTCCAGTCAGCATTTTTAGGAAAACTGGTGACACTTCCATTAAATGATATTTGTTAACATAAAGCTTTTCATCACCAATTTTTATGGTTAAATCAGAGACAGTGAATGGAGATAACGAATGGTTTATAGGTGTGCCTTCCTGAGCTTGTTCTTCTGTTCTCACTTTTTTGGCTGCCTGCTCCATGATAAAGTATCTTAATAAGACAGAAGACCGGAATATCTACCAATTAAATCATATATATTGACTCATGTACTTATATGATTACTAGTCTCAAATAGACTGATATGCATTGTTATCTTCCATATGAATATTTAGTAGAGACACATATAAGATATTGTATGATATATAAACGCCTTATAATGTAACGTTATGCGCTTATGAGTGTTATTAACATCACATGCTTTAAGACATATTTGTAGCTAAAGTAACGTTTGATGATGATTGGAGTTTTTAACGACCTTGACTGACAAAACGAACCTCGTACGGTCGGTAATTATCGCACATACTTGACAAATTGTCCTTTAAATAATTTGTTTCAGCTCATTGTGCATTGCGATGTTAGATGCAACACAAACACGTGTGTTAGGTCAAGACTTTGTTCACGATTTATTCCTTTTGTTTTAACATGTGGTTTTTATTAATCAAATGTTAAACTCTAGTGAATCAAACAATTATAAAGGCGCTTCAAATAGTGTCGAAGATAAATGTCAATAAAATGTATGAATCCATATAGCAGAACCAGAAATGTTTTCCAAGGACAGAGATAAAATAAAAAACTGAATTCAGATGTGTTTTTGTTTTAGAGTCAGTAGGTGTATTTCGAACAGAATGCCACTGAAGATACACCGATCTATAGAAATATATACTTCAGAGAGCAAAGAAACGCCATATGTCTTAAATGTCATCTGGAAGTTCGAGTGAATGCAAGTACCTTAAAGTTTTTATAAATACTCTTCGTTTGAAAGACCAACAACAAAATCCCTTTGAGTCCAACTCTACGCTTATTATGAAGGACAAGGTTTTGCAGAAGCTGTCAGTACTAGAGGACAGCATAGATGTAATACATCTATGAGGACAGGAAGACACATAAAAGGCAGAGATGTCATTTTGATGTTTAAAACATATTTCAATGACACCATGGTCCTGACAACGACAGCCGTTTAATAACAATGCAAACATCTGGAAGGCCACAGTACACCACAGATATTTAGCTGGTCGTGTTACAATATTTTGGGTGTATCTTGAACTTCTACTTTTTGAAAAAAAACCTGAAAGGGACAGCTTAGAGACCAATTATCTCAACATGGGTTGTACATCTTTTATGATCAGGTACTGGAAATATCAACTCAACTATGTGAAGCTGTAACTGAACGTTATTTGCATCAGAGTGTGGTTTTGTCCGTCTTTATTTAATTTCAAAGTGTTAACCACAGCTGTGGCCGACGACATAGATCACAACCCTAGTTCAAAAACATCACAATCATATTTCATGGGACCGAAATTTCTATTTTTCAACATCCAATGAAAGAAAATGTTAGCGTTAGAAGGGATTAGATAATATTACCTACAAGTAAACAAAAATCTAAAAATGTGTCTTTACTCCCAAATGCTTACATGAATATGAAACATGCATATCTAGAAACAACACCGGAACAACTTATTCTGTCCGAGGATATTATTGCCATTCTTAACTACTACTACCTATTCCTGAGTATACAGATTGAGTATTAGTGGTCCTTGAACTTATGAGGAAACAAACACAAGGATATTTGGTCATATCAACAGAGCACCTGGAAGGGGGTATACGTCGACAGTGATAAGCAGCTGAGCTTATTTGTTGCAAGACACTACAAGCGGTTAGATCAGATTCATAGGTTTTGCAATTTTGCCACGCTCAAATCAGACAGTGTCTATTCTTTTCGTGGAAAGGTTAAGCCGTGGGAAATATTTGATGATGTAACCGAGGTGTTTTGGCCACTGAGTTAGGAACCTGCATTTGTCAGTGAAGCTGATATGGCTTTGATAGAAGCAATTGTTGAAATTATGTATGATAGACCCACAACAACATTTGACATCAATGAATCCACACTTAAATTGTTTGTAAGCAAACAAAGAGAGTATGAAAATATTCCGCCCGCCAGAGCCTCACTGGTAGACCACACCATACCATGAAAAAAGGAAAATCACAAACATACTGAACTCCGAGGAAAATTCAAAAGGGAAAGTCCAAAATCAAATGGCAAAATCAAATGATAAAACACATCAAACGAATGGACAACAACTGTCATATTTCTGACTTGAAGCAGGCATTTTCAAATGTTGAAAGGTGGTCATGTATAGGGACAGGCAGTCACACATGAACAACGCCTACCTAGTCCGGACGATTTGGGTTGGATTAATGAGACCGCAAATAGATTGTAGATTTCAAATTAGACCCATCAGTATACGTAGCCATTGTAGCATCTTGCCAGGAGTTATACTGTGGATGCAACAATAAAATTGAGAATGGAAATGGGGAATGTGTCAAAGAGACAACAACCCGACCATAGAAAAAAACAACAGCAGACATGTTTTTGGCAGATACGAGCCTTACAAACCTGGTTTGATATGTACAACATTTTGTTCCTGTAGCTGTTAGATCGAAATGCATCGGTAGAATAATACATCAACTGACCTTTCTGCGTGTCTCAAATTATTAACTTTATGCCAAACGGTAATTTATAGCATACAATGTATCCTTGCCACTTTATTCAACTCGATGGTATGAACGTTTACAATCCTGTAGTGATTTATTCTCAATACCACTGTCTGTTTGACATATTTGCATGTCATTTTGTTGTATTTTAAACAGTTTGCATGACCTAAATGTTGATATGTTTCCAAATTTCAAATATTTAGCAAAACAATGTCAATTTTAAATTCAAGATGGCCACGGTGAAAAAAAATCATTAATATGTTCCAACTCATGTGCTATACCCTTAAGACGTATGTGCCATATCCTATGTTTGTATCACCATTTGCATGATTTTGTCAAATTTCAGTACAAATCCGCCCCACTATAATGAGTATGGTCTGTTACTTCCGCACTTCCTTTTGCACATTTAAAATGGTTTCAGTTAACATGGTTAAATATATCCATTTGCCTTCATAATTAGTTTGAGTTCTTTTGGAATGATAAGATACAGTAACTCTCGGGAGTGACTATTTGTGGATGTCTATTATTTACTGATATTCTTTTTT
Organism: Mytilus edulis; assembly: GCA_019925275.1. Lineage (NCBI taxonomy): Eukaryota > Metazoa > Mollusca > Bivalvia > Mytilida > Mytilidae > Mytilus > Mytilus edulis. The sequence continues at coordinate 98,322,291 of CM034351.1, read as the reverse complement.
TTACAACAAATAAATATTCTTTATTCTTCTTTACTAATCAATATGAATATCGATACAACATGGTTTCAGTGACCAATTATGCTTGTAAATGAATTAAATTTTATTGTAATAATTATACTTGTATACATCATTAAAAGTAAACAAATAACCTGAACTAATAAAGAATTATTGTTATTGTAATAAAATAACAGCATGTAATTGTTTAAATTATATCATTTGTTATTACCACTTACTTGATCACTAGGACACGTTACACAACAAGGAAGTAAATATCGGTTTTATGACGAGTTTAATTATAGTATTTTTAAATTTGACTTATTCTAAGTAATTAGGTCTGATAATATTATACAGTGTCTGATGTATTTTTAAATGCAAAGATATCTCGCGTTTGACTGTGATAGTGAACGTGAAATAGTGAAATTTAGATATATTGTTGATTTGTTGACGAACTGAGGAAAGTCGTGGAGTTTGGTATTTTTGGTAATTGTATTTTCCCCAAAGGTTTTTGTTCATATCCCGTACGAATTTTAACACCAGTAAACTGCTATCTCTTGTATTAGTATGGCGTCTAACTGACAATATTTTAACAATACTAAATGTGGTATTGATCAGTGTATGTAAAGTGCGGATCCTAAAATATCATTTTCACTGTATATGCCATAAATTTCTGATGTAGAATGATAAATGATCAGACAAATTTATTTTTATTTTTGAAGAAAATGAAGACAGTGAGTTAAAATGTATATGTTTAGAAATAAATAATACTAGTAAGACAATGTAAGAGATGCGAACGGGGTTTTATCGCACCTAAAGCCATTCAGCTGTGGAATATATACCGAAATAGGTGAATATTTAGGACATTTCACGAACAGATCGTGCAGGTGATTTAAAACTACAAAATGTAGTAGGAAAGATGTTGTTGCAGAAAAATATTAATTTCAACACAATTATTAAAGTTGTATAACGTAGAATAGGTTTTGTCATTCGGTTTCTTCATATTGAACTAAATTCCATTATGATGCTTTCTTTGTGCGAGTCATACTATACTTTCATTTTCACTGTAGAGCGATAATTAGTATTGTACATGTTGTATATGCGGTGCATTTTCACTATATGAATTTTAAATTTTCTTATCTATTAAAGTCTTAATTAAGCCGACTCGCTCAAACAATAGATAAAATAAGAGAAGGATTTGATAAAGTTTAACTTGCGGAGGAAAGTTTGATTTAACACTCTAATGAATTCAATAGACATAACATGTATTTCAAATGTATTCCATTTAATTTCTTATAAATCGTAGGGATCTTTATCCTTGGTTTTATTTACATATACATTTCCATGACACTTCATCACTAATTACGAACATCTTGATATAGATTAAACCATTGGTTTTTCCCGTTTGAAAGATTTTACACTGGGGCCCTTTATAACTTGCTGTTCGGTGTGAGCCAAGACTCCATGTTGAAGACTGTATTTTGACCTATAACGGTCTACTTTTATATATTGTGACTCGGATGGAGAGTTGTCTCATTGTCACATACGACATCTTTTTATATCTATCTTTGGCTCAAGCCGAAACAGGATGGCATAAAAAGGGATAAAAAAAACACACTACTTTTCAAATATATTTATAATGGGCTTAAAATGAGTGTTGTCAAATCGTACAAATTTGCCTAACCGTTACTCGGATAGTCGTTCAACCGATTAACCGGTTAACCGGTAGTTATAGTTCATGTTTGAGAGCTTTGTTTTCATAATACGATGTATTAAAAAAATAGAGAATGGAAACGAGGAATATGTCAACGAGACAACAAACCACCGAACCAAAAGAGCAGATAACAGCTGAAGACCACCCATGAGTCTTCAATGACGTTTGTCAAAGCTCTGATTCCTTTCACGGATTTGGCTATACTTTTTGGACCTTTTGGATTATAGCTCTTCATCTTTTATATAAGCTTTGGATTTCAAATATTTTGGCCACGAGCATCACTGAAGAGACATGTATTGTCGAAATGCGCATCTGGTGCAAGAAAATTAGTACCGTCAATTTTATTACTACCACTGGGTCGATGCCTCTGCTGGTGGACTATTAGTCCCCGAGGGTATCACCAGCCCAGTAGCCAGTACTTCGGTACTGGCATGAAAATACGGATTTTTTTGTGTTATTAAAATTTTCTGTTACAAAATATTAGAAATTATTATAAATTAAGGAATGAATCTCCCTCATGCAAAGTTCTGATTCCTTTCACGGATTTGGCTATACTTTTTGGACCTTTTGGATTATAGCTCTTCATCTTTTATATAAGCTTTGGATTTCAAATATTTTAGCCACGAGCATCACTGAAGAGACATGCATTGTCGAAATGCGCATCTGGTGCAAGAAAATTAGTACCGTCAATTTTATTGTCCCTTTGCATTATACATGTTATAAAGATTGTCTGTGAGGAATACTGGCGAAGTTTGACTCTTTATAATCCAATACCACCGTATATACTATGGCGTTTGTAATATCTTCGTATTAACATTTTTGTTATAATTAAGTTAAAACGTAATTTGAAGAATACATATGACATTTGAGAAACGTTTTTGTTACAAGTTTGAATAGCTATTTATTCAGTTGATGAAGAATGAATGAGGAGTTTATATAAAATTTGAAAGTAATAAAATAATAAAGTCATCAATTAAGTTTTTTTCATTTGTTGCAAGTCCATTTTCACATAAATCTACAATACAAGTTCCTTGCATCTTCGAAAATTCTACATCAGAAATTATTGCATTAATAGTGATAATTCATCGCATCTATAGTTAAAATGGATCGCTTTCAATAATCGATATGCTATATTATATTATGTTGCTTTTATAACACTTATTTGAACTTTAATGCTGTTTTTGTACATTAAAAAGACATCACAATGAAAATTCGTTATAACTTACCTTCAAATCAATTATTTTGGTATTTTCGAAACGTGAACAAATACAGTTTTCCCATGATCCTTTAATCTACAATAGACACACTCGCATATGATAGTGAAAATGAACTAGCTGGATTCGCATTTTATATACACTGATTGATTGTCAAATACAAATAATACTCCAACGTTTACAAAGCTTTTATAGTCCCATAATTCTTCTCTAAGAACAACTATTGTTGATTTTTTAAACTATTGAAAAAATTAGCACTTGCAATGTATATTAGATGAAATGCATATCGAATGTATGTATATTGAAAACCAATCTCTTTTGATACTTGTAGAAGGCGTTGAATTACATTTCGTGTCGGACCTTCAAAAAATTTGATTCTAGCTTGATTTTTATTCTGATTTTTTTAAACCTTGTTTTTGCAAATTATATGATTGCTTTATAATTTTGGCTATTATATGATTATCATTTTGTATAACCGTTTGTTATCATTTTGAGACTGATATTTACCATAATTGAAAAAATGAGAAATAAATACAATATAGAAAACAATGGTTTGCAAGAGCCTTCAACACAATATGTAAAATGTTGGTAATCAGAATATTTAATAAATATAATTTAAGTATACATTTCAAATTTCGAATGTATACTAATGAAGACGAAACGCGCGTCTGGCGATCAAATCATAAGCCAGGTACCTTTGAAAACTATTAAATCCTGTGTATTTTGACATTTGTATATGCTTTTAACATTATCTTTCATGATTCGTTAAATATTGTTACGATGTTTTTAAACCATCATCAAACAATAATTGTGTAAAATCGTTTGGTGCTAACAAATTAAACTCTTCTTCAGTATATCATTTGTTCTCTTCTTAATACTTTATTTCTGTTTCTTAATCTAATTTAAGTTTGAACAACAATATCCTAAACTGAAACAGAAATACATTTTCAATTAAGAATTGAATGCTCTTTTTTTTAAATGTATTGGGGTGTAAAAGCGTTGACCGAAGTACATTTTGTATGAAGCGCGGAAGCGCTTCATACTAAAAATGTGCGCACGGTCAACGCTTTTACAACCCTATAAAGTTACAAAAAAAAAACCGCATTCAATACTTATAATTACATTTTTACCTACAATATAGGATCATGAAAACACGCCTTTTATTAAGTTTTTATTTCATTTACCTGTGCACTTTATTTTGGGACCTCGTGTCATCATGAATGAAAAGTTGCATTGTGTAATGCAATTGATTAAGGAATATCACGAGATTGCTAGTTAGCCAATCAGAATAACGTATTATAATGAAACATACATCTAATGTAATTATTTTCAATTACAATGAGTAATCGATATGAAAAGTGTATACAGACGTTACGTCATCGCGTATTATTTGAATTATGGGAATTGACTATTCCTAAGGTAAACACAGACTATAAATACTGTGTTGATTATTTGCAAGACCTTGAATTATTTATACATTTTAAATTTTAACTGCTTCAAATGAAATATTATATTTACACACATACATTATCAATCAGAGTGCTAAATGTCCTGATAAAACGACAATTGGTATGCACACAGAATGTGATACAGAACAAACACCTCTTTAAACGAATGATTATGATGAAGGTGGTGATGATTATTAAAATAACAACGACGATAAAGACGGAGAAGACGGAACTAAGTTGAAAAACTTGTGTCTTATCCATTGTTTGAACAATAAAATATGTTTAAACTAACGACGATAATGATGACGTTGGTGATGATAGTGACGATTACGACGATGATAATAACGATGAAACCGATGATGCTTTTTTATTTAAAAAAAAGAAGTCACTAAACTTGTTTTGGTGGGTGCAAAACTATTGGAATCATAAAAATGCACCATTGCGAATTCCATTGAACTGATCCGCTGACACATCTGCTGAACAATAAAGATTGTTCTGTAAAATGCAATTGATGTCCTACTCACTTCAAACTCAGATCCACATTGATTTTGGAAACATCATGAAAATAGAAAATAAGCTCATCATCAAATTAGGTCAACCTTCAACATTTTAGCTTATTTGAATACTTTGCTTTGTCTTCAACGTACATAGAACAGAACAAATGACAGTTCGTTTCGCTTCAGATTCCATGATTTGTATCTTAAAATTTAAAATATAATACCATTGAAATTCCAATAGATAGAAAAAAACAGATATATTATTGAAGTGAAATGTTGATGGTGAATACTAATGGTCATTGTAATTGAGTAAGTTTGTGTGAATTAAACGTAAACTTTTGCTTGTATACTTAATTGATTTACGTGTTCTCATTTTACAATTTTTATAAACTGGTCGGCGATATTGGTGGCTGTGCAAAAAAAGCTGCTTATGTTTTTCCCGCTAATTAAGTTGGTGTTTTTTTGTTATATCTTCTTCAATTGATAATTGTGTTATATCGTGTGATGCCAATAACCAATTATATTCTTCTGTAATCTGTAGTATATTATTTTTCTCTTTTCAATATTCTTTGACTATTTCTTAATTCAATTTTGCATATTTCTTTTCTAAACTGGTTTAAGCTTATTCAAACATTTCATGGATTCAACAAAATTTAAATATGTTGATTATTTCCAAGTTCATGTTTTATTTATAAATTTTTAATGTTATCGCCCCTGTCATGGCGGCGCCCATAAAAAATTTCAAGCTGAAGAAAGAAAGGTGGCGTTGGCGTTGACGGTGACGGTGACAGCGACGGCGATGGCGACGACGACGACGACGACGATGACGATGACGATGACGACGACGACGACGACGGCGACGGCGACAGCGACGGCGACGGTGATGATGACGATGACGGTGACGGTGAAAACTACTCGACGTTTACAGAACTAGTGAATTATGATTGTGATGTCCATTGCAGCATAAGACACCGGTCATATAAAAATGCGTGTTGTATTGACAAAATGATTGAGCGGAGTAAAACCTGCACTTTGAAAAAATACTCACTGAAAAGGAAAACATACATAGTGTACGATGACTGCTCTAATTTTCGAGAGTCACGTTTACACATGCTTTGTAAGAATTCTAACCACTACCTGTTGAACATTTTACCAGTGACATTGATTAAAGATGACATCCCATTCAAAATATATTTTGCTTCTTATGCCAATATAAAGAAATAAACACAACGTTTATAGAGGAGCAGATTACAGATGATATAGAAATATGGGAGTTTTATATATCTTGCAGAACATATATTCCGTATATCGTTCATATTTCCTTACAAGAACATTTTAAGTTTGCGATGAAAAATAAATGTACAGTAGATCTAAAGCCATCGAGTAATGCTGTTGAGTGTGAAGATGAAAGCCTCGGTAAATGCAACACTACAGGAAAATTGCAAAAGGTAGACCAAAATATCAGACGGCCAGGTGAACGTTTAGTTGTTCCAAAAGATAGTGCAAATCCATTCTGCAAAATATGTAATCCGGAATCTAACACAGAAATAGTATATACTACTTGTAATCAAACTGGAATGAGGCCAGAATTCCTGTAAAATAAAAATGCTGTGAATAACTGCATTAATCTGTCTGAAATTGAAAATTATGCACCTTATAAAAATTTATTTTGTAAAGAATGTAACAATCCATTGGAAAGTTAATCAGACGTAAGAAGTATAAACATATTTATTAACCTAAAAAACAACAATGATACTGGAGACATTAATAGCCCTGACTACATTTTCCAACCTACGTATCGGATCTTATTTTCTCTATTAAACTACGAAAGAACATCTACAAACAAAATAGTTAAGGAGGAGTGTAGACCAGACCAACTATACAACTCTATTATGGTAAAATTTACGGTGCATGTTATCATTTCATCTCTAATTTCAAAATTAACCAATCTTATGTTGTTAGTAGGGGAAGTCATGCGGGAAATTTGTTTATTTGTATGCTTCTCCGCTCAAAAGCGTTTAATGTCTTAGAGTGACACTACAGTAGGCATGACGTTTAGGCGTTGGTCTTTGTTCTTACTACTGCTGGTTTCTCTAAAGGAAAACAATTAATTTTAGCCAATCATGTTAGTTTGTACTGTATTATTTATATATTTTACTTAGTTTATACAATCAATGTATAGGAACTTTCATGTTTGCAGCTAAAAATCTGGGTTTATAACAAATTAATATTTTTTTAAGTAATGTTTGTTCTTTTTTCTTTATACAATGATCCTCAGATAAAACAAAAAGTGAAGTTTTTGTTTTAACAACAAATAAATATATATTATTTTATTAGATTGCTTGTTACAATAGTATTTCAATGTCCAAGATCCAATAAAGTCTTCCTCTGAATTATTTTCTGAGTGTCCAGGAAAATACCTAGAATATAATAAAACATGACCTTGTTTCTATTATATCAATCGTTTTAAATTATTAAAAAATACATTTTGAGAGACTGTTTTGTTTTAATTCATAATCCTTCGTTATCATTTTATAAACATATCATTCACATCTATGAATTAGTTTTTTGCTCGGAAACTGTCCTCAATGCTCTTGAACTTCGTACTTTATTTGGCCTTTTTAACATCTTTTGATTCGAGCGTCACTCTTTTCGTCTGGCGTAAATATAAAATTTTAATCCTGGTATCTATGATGAGTGTTTTAGGATGACTTATAAATACTGTCAAAACAATAAATAAAACCAATATACCCGTGATTGAATATTGTGTATTCAAATACAATATATATGTTTTGCTAATATCTTGTTTTTAAAATTCATTTTTGTTATAAGTTAATGTACTTTCGCAAATAAATCGTTCAAAGTGAACATAATAAAGAAATGACAGTTATCTTCTTCTGTTTAACAAAAAATTAATTAATCACGCTCAGATATTTTCTATTTAAATAGTAACTGCTTTGTAGCAATAATAAGCAACAGTAGATTCCATCTGAAACTTTTCAACTTGTTTTCTATTTAAATTTCAAATATCAAATATGTTTCAATTTTCATATGTGGTATGTATTCTTATTTTCTATTTTGAATACATAGCCAAAATAATAATACGATTGGATTAGGATATTATTGATCTACTCAAGTATTATAGAGTTTGTTATTTGATTAACATGTAGTGAAGTTGTCTGATTTTAGTTTCTTCATAATGATCATCATGGGGAATGTAGTTGTGTTTTGATACACCAAAAGCGCGTTAGGTACACTTCATTGAATAAGTATTATTTTCATTTTACACCATTACATCGATTGGACTTTTCTCTGGTACATTTCATTTTCGATCAGCGTATTTTCCAATATTAGGGAATAATTTAATTTTAGATGTAACGGGTCTTCTAAATTGCAGGCGCTATTTTGTTTTTCAGCTTATAGGCATCAATGTTCAATCATCATTTACTCAAGTTTAAAATAAAATTTAGAATTAATTGATAAGGTTTAGCTGTAATATTTTTTCTGTCTATTCGAAATATCATATAAAATGGTGTTGCACATTTTAAAATAACACAATATCATTTCTTTACAGACAGAAAAAAATATTACAGTCATTTCTTAAATGAATTCAAATCTAGTTTATTAATTCTCTTACATTTCGCATATTATCCTAAGTCAACTTGCAAAAAGTAATATGTTGTTAATTATATTTTTATTTTTTATTTTAAAGCAAACTTGTTCAGACCTGACTTGTTTTCCCGGTCGAGTATTAAGAAATAACGTATGGACTGGGATATATATTCTGACATTTGGAATGGAAGGAGTTATATACAACGACAATGTTACTAGTGCAGAATTCTTACAAAGTGTTAAAGTCAGCTTTATATCACACATTACCAATATTACCACTTTCTTCGTAGTTGACCTTCTTATTTTGACATTTAGATCTTCATGCTCGAACGAGATGACATTTAAACGAGGAGACAGCATTAGCTTATCAATTTATATGAAAATGTCATTTCTGTTGTACGTATGTAATCGTTTGTGGTCACGTCACGGAAGGGAAAATGTCTTATCGTGGCCTCCATGTCACAATCGGGATAACAATGCATCTTCATATTAGTACGGCGGCTTTGTGAAAAATTTAGATCTTCCTCAACTATTTCTCTTTTATTTCAGATAGGGAGGCATTTGAAAAAAATAACTCACTTCCGATAAAATCCAAAATGGCGGACATCCTACTTAAATTAGCCCAATTTCGAAGGGTAGTATGTGAAAAGGTGTTATTAACATACGTCTATCATAATATTTGGTACAAACCTTTGTTGTGTATTAGTTTTGGATAATTGATATAGATTAGATGTCTTCAAAAACCCTACTTGCGGTAAAATCTAACATGGCGGACATAGTACTAAAATGAGCTTTTTTTTAGGAAGTGTAATTGAAATGTATTTTAAAGTATTGCTACTATCATTATATTGTGCAGGAACCTTTCTTTGATGCTTTTCATGGATACAATGTATAAAACATATGTCTTTAAAACCCTTACTTCCGTTGATATTCAATATGGCGGACATAGAAATATTGATAATTTTTCATTTTCATGTTCAACTTTTTCTAAATTTAAAGAAAATGTTTTTTTTAGCTGGTCATTAAACTTTTGGCTTTAAGTCATCCTCAAAACTACTAATTCTATTCAGCTTTGTATGTTTTAATACAAAGTTAACACTTCCGGTAAAAAAAGAAACCAATATGGCGTAAATTACAAAGATGAGTCCTCAATCCATATCTTCGATGTGGAGTTTTTGGATAGATTGATTAAAACAAAATAAAATCACTAAAGTTCTTAAAAATCATAAGAATTACTAATTTATGGCCCCAAATACATGTTTATTCACAATCGGAGAGCTTATTTTCCAAATTTACAAAGATCGTGGTAACTAGTGTTTCTTATATCTATAATGTACAAGCTCCTGATAAGATGAAGAGGCCTCACAAAGAGTTGTCCAAAAGGGTTCCAATGGATCCAATTTTTCCTTTCGCCATTCATAAGCGTCTGGACTAGTTAGCATAGGAACCAATACCAAGCTTGTTACTCATTCGCACCCGCCATGGTATATTGCACGTTTTACTTGCTGAAAAAGACTAGACCGAGTCGTGGGAATAGCCTAAATAAGTATTTCCTCTTCTAAAAAACACATGTTTTCTAGCTTAGTTCACCACATCTGATAAGTTTGTTCGATCTTACAACAAAACCACGTATCGTTCTATCAATGACATTGTCAAATCCATATCTGGAAATGTTGGTTGATCAATCATCATTTTGAATGATAGAGTTCACATCTTCAAACACCATCCATGTCACCAACGCAGTTCCTTTTCCAGCAAACGTGTAATCTCTCAATGCCTAGTGTATTTGAAAGGTCATGGATAGGTATATATCTGAATCTTTTTCTACTTCCAAATTCAAGCCAAAGATTGTCTGCCCCTATGTCACTGAATAGCGAAGCAGCAATGACAGCAACATCAGTATCGACTGTTCGACTCATGACTCAGTTAAGTCTGTGTTTCACTGCATCAGACACATGCATCTTGATTCAAGTGTCAGCCTCTTCGTGTGAACATGGTGCTAAGCTTGGAACATCATCATGTGGTGGATAACACAAAACATCCTGAGCAACTGTTACTACAACTACCTTTTCCTAAAAATCTATTGAGCAAGCTGTTTTTAATGAAAACTTAAAAGTTCTTTCTTATTGTCGTCATTTCTCAGAAAACTTTGCCAATTTTGAGGATTTTGTTTTGACTCTGGATTCGTGTGTGTACTGTGTATTCCCTTTTTCCTAAATATAGCTCTTGATTCTTATAACAAATGCTCAGGATATTCTATCTTATCAACCTCGTGATGTATTTCACCATGTTCACATTAAGAGGCTAACAATAGAAGCATGGTGCATGTGTCTGATGCATTGAAACACGAACTTGCACGAGTCATGATTCCAAAAGTCGTTACTGATGATGCTGTCATAACTGTTTCGCTATTCCGTGGCAGGAGTATACGAACTATGGATTTTGTTTGCGAGGGCAAAAAGCTTTGGATAAATATATATCAAAGACCTTTCAAATGCACCTGGCAATGAGTTATTACACACACTTATTGTGATCCATGTCTTTACCGGTTGTGATATGGTTCTCTGATTGCTTGAAAAGGAAAAGACTGCGTGGGAAACATTGATGGCAATTGAAGATGTGACTATAACATAAAGAATGATGATTGTTCAGCCCAAATTACCGAGGTTTAACTGTAAGATCACACAAACTTATCAGATGGGGTTAACATGGTTAACGAATCAAGAAAATAACTATTTGCGCAAAATGGAAGACTAATTGAGGGTATTCCCTCACCTTGGGTAGTCTTTTCCAGCATGTAAAACGTGCAATATACTAGGGCAAGTGTTAAGGGGACGATCTTGGAATTGGCTCTTATACTACCCAGTTCAGGCCCTTGCGGATGGCAAAGGGACAAAGAGGATCACTTTTAAATAACTCTTTCTAAGACCTCAACATTTTGTCAGAAGCTTGTACATTATGGATGTACTGGGGAATGCAATTCAATGCCAAAAAATGCTACACCCTAAGCATCAGAAACAAAAGCCATAAAATCTACAGTTTTAATGGACACCTACTACAACAAGTCAAGCATTACCCGTACCTAGGCCTACAAATTTCGGAGACCTCAAATGGACCATCCACATATTAAACGTGGCAAAGAAAGCAAATTCAACACTAGGCTTTCAAAGAAGAAACTTGAAATACTGCCCACAAGATTGCAAAAAATCAACTTACATCTAGTCCGTCAGATCAACGATGGAATATGGAGCCATAGTACGGGACCCCTACACGGTAACAAACATGAATAAGCTACAAAGGATACAACGTCAAGGGGCAAGATTTATCACCATAGATTACAAGTCAAAAGAGGACGAGTGTGTCTCCAATATGCTTGCCCAACTGGAACTGCAAGACCTCAAGATATTTGCAAGACGAACAAGCTAGAAGTTGATATTTATGTACAAAGTGGTTTAAGGGTTGATTCCCGCTATTGAACCAGACAAATTTCTCAAAAAAGCACGTCATAAGAAAATCATAACTGCCAAGAAGTTCGAAGAATAGAGAGGGCCAAATCTGCTCTTACGCCTCGTCAATAAATCGGCGGCGCTCTTATAAACCGTCATATTAAAGCCAGAATTGGTTTCGACAAAGTATTCATACAGATACAGAGGATGTCGCGGTCGTTGTAAATGTGGAAAATCGGATTTCCAATGCACTGCTTTGTATGCACCTGGTGGTGACTGTGAATAAACATGTATTTTAAGCCAAATAGTAGTAATTTGAAAAATGTTTAAGTACTTTAGTAATATTGTTTTGTTTTAATCAATCTATATAAAACTCTTAATCAAAGATATGGATTGAGGACTCATTTTTTAAAATTTACGCCATATTTGGTTTTTTTACTGGAAGTGTTATTTAAAAATTTACTACAGAATAAAATTGGTGGTTTAGAAGCCAAAAGTTTAATGACAAGCAAAAAAACAAACAACAACAAAATTTTCTTTACATTTTGAAAAAAGTTGAATATTGAAATAGAAAATTGATATTTCTATGTCCGCCATTTTGGATATTACCGGATGTTAGGTTTTTCAAGAGATATGTTTTATACCTTGTATCCATGAGAAGCACAAAAGAAAGGTTCCTGCACAATGTAAGGATAGTAGCAATACATTAAATCACATTTCAACTACCCTCCCTAAAAATAAGTTTATTCTAGTAGTATGTCCGCAATGTTGGATTTTACCGCAAGTAGGGTTTTTGAAGACATCTTATCTATATCATATATCCATAAGTAGTACATAACAAAGGTTGGTAGCAAATATTATGTTTAGTAGCATGATATTAACACCTTTTCACATACAAGCCTTCGATATTGGACTAATTTAAGGATGAAGTCCGCCATTTTGGATTTGCCGGTAGTGAGTTATTTTTTTCAAATGCCTCCCTATCTGAAATTAAAGAGTAATAGTTGAGGAAGGTATATGCCAAATTTCATGCTTTAGCAGGATTTGCACAATTCGTCTGAAATATGCTTGTAGCCGCCGGACTATATAGGTAGTTTTGTAAACAGTATTTCCTTGTCCTGTTACACGTGCACATGACGTCACAGTCATCTGTTTTCATGTTTTGGTTTAGGCCTACAAATTTCGGAAGACCTCAAATGGACCATCCACATATTAAACGTGGCAAAGAAAGCAATTTCAACACTAGGCTTTCAAAGAAGAAACTTGAAATACTGCGCACAAGATTGCAAAAAATCAGCTTACATCTAGTCCGTCAGATCAACGATGGAATATGGAGCCATAGTACGGGACCCCTACACGGTAACAAACATGAATAAGGTACAAAGGATACAACGTCAAGGGGCAAGATTTATCACCATAGATTACGAGTCAAAAGAGGACGAGTGTGTAGAATTAATATTTATTATGGCATCTTTTGCTTTTGTGTAAATATTAAGTGCAAAGATTGATGTCTTTCCAATGTTGATAATTGCGAGATATTCAGACATCTAGAGTGGTTTAAACCACGAACTGTTAAAGACTTCTGAACATGGTTTAAACCGTTACCAACAACACAATGATTCGACTTTAGGTTATTTAAAACTGACTTAATCAAATATATCTACAGACAGTCGGTATTCATATGGTAAAAAAAGTCCTTCTTTTCCAGTCGAACTGGTCCTTCGTTTGCATGGTACATAATTTTAAACTATGCTTCGTAGGATAAAATGATAAGACTCTAGCATATTATCTTGATTCAACATTTTTCTGTATAGATGACTTTTTATATTGAATAATACAATGTTTGGTGGCTATTTTTTTCATAAGCGCTTCTATGTCGTACGATGCAAGATTGTTCAGTTGATTAAAAATTGTATCTTATTGAACACTGATTTTTGGATGACAAAAGAAACATTTTTTTTTGTTACTTTGACGGTAAATTTTACCTTACAAACATTCTTAAAAATCATATTTTTGTGTGCTATGATTTCAAGGAACATTGATATTGAGATATACTAACCTATTTCAAAATGATTCCAAGTGTGACACACGATAGTGTCCCGCTTTAAATACAAACAATTGTTCTGGATCCGCCTGATATTATTAAGCTAAAGCATAAACATGGTCTGTTTTGTTGATGTTGTTTTTCTATACGTAAACAAAGGACTCACGATTTATTTACTTTCAACCACTCTTTTTCGACAATTGTAACCTATTGAATCAGGCTCAACTATGAGTTTGTACTTACACGAGCAACATGCTGTAGGATCTGCGTATTATTTTGGAGAACTTGAGATCATATCGTATTTTCTGTTTTTTTTTGTGGTTAGACGTGGTAGACGAAATTGTGTGTAAAACATTTGCAATGGATTTTGATGACAAAAAATAAACAGATCGAACATATTTTGACTCTGTTTACTGACCACTTTTGTGTAGAATCAATTAAAGCTACAATATCGTAATGAGATTGAAAAAAACTTTTTTGTTGTTTTGTTAGGATAAACAACAATTTTACCTGTCGTAGCCGTGCATAAAATGTATTTTCGTATTTCTCTTCGGAAAATTACCTGTTAAATGGAATCGAATAAAACGTCCGTATTGTAAACTCTGTCTTTTTTCTTCGAAGTGGCTTTTTAAAATTATATATTCATGGAAGCTTTGACCTATTTTATAAACACGTATGGAAAATTAAGCATTTTGACGATACATGTATAATAACTTAATCTAATCGAATTGCATAGTAATAAACTAAGGGCCAAACTAGTTGTGGAGAAAATTACAGATATTTTAAGCTCAGGCAATTTACGAATAAAATTTTGTCAACCAATAGTTTTGCTACAATTTCATGAACGTTCTGTATGGTATGTTTTAGCATTTTGATTTGCGTATTTAAAGTAACGGACAGATTAAGCTTCAAAAGTCTGTCTTAATACAAAATATTCGCTATTGTAATAGTTATCAAAGGTACCAGGACTATCTTTTAATACGCAAGACGCACGTTTCGTCAATATAAGACTCACTAGTGACGCTCAGATAAAAATAGTTATAAAGCCAAACAAGTACAAAGTTGGAGAGTTTTAAGGACCCAAAATTCCAAAGAGTTGTCCCAAATACAGCTAAGGTAATCTATTCCTGGGATAAGAAAATCCTTAGTTTTTCGGAAAATGCTAAGTTTTGTTACAGAAAATTCATAAGTTTTGTATGGCATGTTTTGTGCTTGTCTTGGTGTCTTTTGTTTTGCCATGCATGGCATTGTCAGAGTGTGTTCACTTATTTACTTAAGTTAAATAATCCCATGGAAATGTTCGCTTCGTCGTTTTTTCTTTATTCGATATGACATTGTCAGTAAAGGATAAAAATATTTATTGAATCCAGTTTAATGGCCCGTTACCGCATATGTTTCCTACCTTTTTTTTGAATACCCCTTTAAAATAATTATCCATAGTTTTTTTTTCAAATCAATGTTGAATATGATCTGAATGCAACAGTTTAACAACTCAGCAGATAGTGTTACAATATACAATTAAATATATGAATTAGTTTTTTTTTTCATGTATGCAGCTTACGACAATACATCTATTTTATAGAAAAAAAATGTAAATTACAAATTATAAATCCAGAATATTTAAAAAACCAAAGAAGATTTGTCACGATAAAACCAAAGAAACAAGGTTATACTTTTTTAAAAGTGCATTACTCTTCATTTATACATGACATTAATTCGAAAGTGTTAAATTAATCATGAAGCAAAGCGTAACAATTGTTTTTCTTATAAACCAGTTAAACATCTTGGTGACGTATAATTGTGTTGATGTTATAATGAAAGAAATGTATAACGACAACAATATGAAATAAAACATGTAACTGTTTTAGAAACGTCCGTAACCCGCAAGATCAGTTCTGTAGTCGCTTACAAATAAACCATAAAATGTCTGTATCGCGGATGTGAATAGCTGAAATCACTGCGTCCGTAAATTGACAATTGCAACTACAAAATGAAGCTAATTTATGAATATACTTGAATAGGCATTATTGAAAGTATACGGTCAAATGCGAATGATACCAGATAATTACATTTACATATACCAATTTAAAATACTTTGAAAGATATATAAAGTGATAAGACATCGAACAAAATGTATACTACATGTTGGCAAAGTATCACGACAAATCTATATATTTTGCTTATACTCTTTATTAAAAAAAACCTCATATATGTAAACTTTTATTATAGAAACAAGTATTCTAATTGAAAAGGCTGCCTACTAATGTTAAGATGATAACTCATGAAAGTGTTTTGAAGATTAATATGAGATTCATTCAGCATTGATATCAATTTTTCTGAGGGTTAATAATCATCTATTTTTTGTTGATAAATGTAGTGAATGTTTGATTATTCCAATTATTTTAGTGACTTAATTTAATTCAATACAATACAGTAAGTCGCATACACATGTAAAACAAGATATAAAAATATAGTTCATGCCTAGCTTATACCTTAATGATATAGTTTATAATGTGCTTCTTATTGTATAATATTATTAAGATTTTGTTTAGTTATTAAGATGTGTGTATTTGTCTATATGTGTCTTTGTGTTTGAAGTATGAATTAATTTTTGAATGTTACATTGTAGATTCATGATTCAATTATATTGTAAATATCATGCATCAAATAAGTCGATATCATGATTAATAACTGATAGAGTTGAGTATACGTTGTGCATTAGATGCATAATCCCTCGATTCACAATCAAAGCATGGAGTGTTTTGTAATTCGTCAATCACCTGTATGCAACGTCCAATCTGTGATTCTATTTGTGTACATCTCATTGAGAAAATCTTATATTTTGTATCACCTGATATTTCATTAAACTTTGGGTATGTTACAAACGTCTTATGAGAGAATGAAGATGCCTTTGCAATGCATGCTGTTAAATATCTAGGTAGAAAATAGAGTTCAGCTTTCAAAATCTCATCAATTAATTCTTCTGGAGGACATTTATATTTCTTTCCTTCCATACGTTTCGTCAATACCCTGTCTATTTTAATCAAAGATGTATCAGTTTGGTACTCGTGTACTAATGGTAGAATGAGACGTGCTGTTTCTTCTGAAAAATACATTTTGGTCATGATTAACTGGCATATTTATCTAAATCAAAATAAGATTCATAATTAATTACATCACAGTGCAGGTTGTTCATAAAATCAGTAACTGTAAACACAATAAGTAAATGCAGTGTTCCTCGTATCACTCATTGCCATAAACAATTTGATTTGCATTTATGATAACAACAAATCAATCAAACGACTTATCACCACCCCAAATTTAACATTCGATGTTACATAAATACTCAAATATTAGAGAGTTTGAACCTATTTTCATTAAAATTTCTTTACAATATATAATCAAATGAACATTGAAGAATAATTTAAAATCTAAGTCATTGAATACTAAACTGGTAATACTTAGCAGCCCACTAGCAATTCTAACGCCCAAATGCTTGCAACTGATAATAGCTCTTTACAAATCAATCTTATCGTAAAATAGACATAAGATTAAATAGCATTGGTCTTGTTAATAAATAAAAAAAATGTCTTTAATTGTACAATGTAAAGTGATTTCTTTAGTGTCATTTTGGCTTATGATTTCTATAATGTTTATAATTATTGTAGTGATAAACGATACCAGAAATATCAATCGAAAAACAAATATGAAGAATACTATAAATGTGATTTTTCTTGTTATTAAAATTGCATGGCAACTTAATAAAATATAAATGCTACATGTTGTTCCTAGAAATCTATGCACGTAGATACGATTAATTGAAAACGAATGTATTCCACGGAAATGCTTTTTGTTTTTTATTTTCACCAAAGAAAGAAATGTTCACTTGTCAATATCATATAAGCTAGTGGTAAAGACAGTGATCATAATTTGTGTATTATTAGGTCTTTCCACTTTTCTGTGGAAAGACCTATTGTTTTTCTTCTGATTATTTTTTTTTCTTCCGCCTAATTTTGATCTTGTGATAAATATTTCTTTCGCAATATGTCGCTTAGATATTTAGCATATGATACCGAACAGTTTATGCGCTTTTGAAATTTACCCTGCGTAACCGAATACTTTTCTTTGTAGGAGTTATCTCCCCAAACACTGTTTTCCTTGTGTCCACAACTCCTTCGCAACCGTAAAAGATTACGACAAATTTATTTTATAAAATTGCTCGTTATATCCTTTGCATGATTTGTCCAATTTCGACCGAAGCAATATGAACGCTCCATATGAGAGTTATTTCCCTTTTTGTATTTAAAATTTTAAAATGTATTTTAAACTGGAACACCATAAGTGATAGAGACCTAGGATCTTTTGATTTGAGGTCCTTGGTCCAAAAAAAATGAAAATTAGGTCAAGGTCAAAGGTCAAGGTCATATTCTAATTTTTGAATTTGTCGTATTTTCACTCATTTTCATTAACCTTATAAGATATCGACAAATTATTTTGTATAAATTGTTAGTTGCGACATGTGGTAACTAAATAATTTTAGTTGAAAGGGTGCGTAAACAATGAATGGGAGTTTTAGCCCTATCATATCTTAAAGTCATAAGAAACGAGTGACCGGTGAAAAATATTGTTCTTCCAATTCTTAAACCAATGCATACAAACATCATAAACTTAGTCTTCTGTACTCGAATTTATCATTTTTTTCGTGTAAATATCGTATAATCGTCAATTTTTTTTTCAATCGGTCAGTGTTGTTGTGAAAATATGGCAGGTAATTAAAGTTCGTGTTTTAAAGCCGAAGTTTAACGATTGTCACCTGTTTGTCAACAATTGACGAAAAATAAACAAAAAAGCATGGAAATTGAGCACGTGTTTAACATGTAAATTCAGATAATAGTTTATTTTAAGGACATCCATGCGTATTGTGGTCACCGGATTTTTACGAGATGGGTCACACTGAGGTCATCTTGCATACGGAAAATATATCGGGGGAATAGCTTGCTGGAAGGAAGCAATTCAAATAAAGTAAACTTCTTCTAAATATGAATAAATTAAAGAATTTTCTTCAGAAAAAAGTATATGTACATAAGTTTTACAATGAAAACTATCCATTGAGTTATAAAAAACATATGCAATATTTTTTTTGGATTTGAGGTTTCTTATGACTTTAAATTATGTTTAAAGTGATATAACTTATTAACCATACATATTAGAGACTAGGGTCTTTTGATTTGAAATCCTCAGTTTGTGACCTTGAAATTGAGGTCAAGGTCATAGGTTAATTTGACGTTCTAGATTTTGACCTTTGCTTTAAATTCATATCTATACATCATAAAGCCATATGAACTGACATTTTAGACTGATTTTTTATATTTTAATATCAAAATAGATATTAACTCGTGGAAAGACCTTCAATTGTTCTCTGAATAATTGGTTTTTAATTACTGATTTAATTTATTCGTCGGCATGACGATGTAAATGCTTCAACTTGTTCATTTTATAGAACACCTAAAGGTTAAAAGCTGCCTAGGACATATTCTAAAGTTGGTACAATTTTATTAATTTAGAAACCACCTTTTTTTATTTCTTTTTTTTTTTAAAGTAATACCTGGCAATATCAATCCATCAAAGCCAGGTAATGTGTGTCTAAGAAAAAGAGCGAAAGTTGTTGGATCTTTATCTGGCAGTTCAATTTCACGAGCGTCTTTTTCTTTGAAGTCTGCAGTCAGCATTGTACGAAAAACTGGTGACATTTCTATTAAATCCCCTCTGTCGATATGAAGCTTTTTATCTGCTATTTTGATGGTAAAATCCGGAAAATTGAACGGAGATAAAGTATTCTGTGGTTGCCTGCAATCTGTTGTTTCGGTTTCTATTTTCTGTTTTTTCTGTGTCGACTCCATGTTAAGAATACCTCAGTCAACAATGGAATCTACTAATAAGATTTGACCAAAAAAAATATGAATCAAACCTTTATGATCATTAGTATAAATAAACCATTATCATTGCATTCCACTTCATAAAATTTTAAAGGATTTAAAACGAAAAACGTTGTGTATTTTCATTGTTTACCATTAGTTCATATGGTCATTAACAATTCAATGTAGCCAAATATGGTAAATAATTTTCTATATCTTTAATCTACATGTAACATTTTATTTTGAGCCTATGAATAAATAAATCCACATTTTTTTTTAATTTAAAACACAAATGTCTGAACTTTAATTGCAATAAGCATGATTATGCAATTGAAGTATATCTTAAATATAACATTATCATGTGTAAAACATTCGTAATGATATATAGGCAATCAACAGAGGAAATATTATACAATAGGAAACAAGGTTTTTTTTTATGAAAAAAATAGAATAAAGTAAAAAACATATACCGAGCTCATAGGAACATTCTAAACAGATATTTCTCTAAAAATTAGATTAATAAAATTGAAAACGGAAATGGGGAATGTGTCAAAGAGACAACAACCCGACCATAGAACAGACAACAGCAGAAGGTCATCAACAGGTCGTCAATGCAGCGAGAAATTCCCGCACCCGAAGGCGTCCTTCGACGTTTGCAAGTGTTTTGCGATATTTATACACGCAAGAGAGTAAATTTTGATATTTATACCGCCAAACTGTCGATGTTTTTAAATAATTAAAATTTAACTGTTGAGAGTGGAGAAATATCGTAATTCACGAATTATAGTGGTGGAATTTATTTCTCTCATGATCTTTATCTTTCCTTTCAAAGATGTGCAGTAATTTGTGTTCTTTATATATGACGTCATTATGCATGTTCGCTTTTTTTTATAACGTCTCAATAGGAAATTCAGGAGAAAGCTAGAAATTTTGATTCCAAAATCAAAACAAATATTTCACAAGTGAGGAGAAATGTGAAAATAGCACGAAAATTATAGATGAAAAACAATATAACTTTTATAATATATTTAAACCTTTTCAAAGTAAAAATACCCGATAAACTACCATAAAAGCTATTTAGTCTCAACACATACATAACACATACAGAATCGTACAACAAGATAAATCCTCCATTCATTGATTTGTGTAACAAATAGTTCCCATATGCAACGCACCCATTAGAAAAATAAAACAATTTAACTTTGAAATCTCTCCATTCAATGGAAAGACCGATGATCAAGGAGAATATAAAAGTCACTCTTATAATAAATAATTGAGAAAATCAATAGTAAAACATTGCCAGTGACAATACTGATCAAAAGTTATTTCTAAACATAAATCGTACATTTTGAAGGACGTCTAGCTTCGATTAATTGTGTTTTTTTTTTATAAATATTCAATAAAAAAACATTCGAGATAATGGGATCCGTGACGAAATTAAAGTACCTTCGCCTTTTTTTAAGCCTGGCATTTAAGTATTGGTAATGTCTCCAGATAAAGTTGTTGCTATTAAAATTTTCCTGTTTGAATCTATCATGGTTTTCGTACTACAACCGGGAAATTCATGTGACAAAGATAAATTAGTATTAATCCCTGTAATAGGACGAAGTTCATAGCCTCGTTATTTTATTATTATATACTCACAGACAGTACGTAGACTGACCATGAGAGAAAGCTTATAATACACGGATCGATTAAGGTCTTCGAAATTGGATATTTTCTCAAAACTTGGCCTTTTCTGTGGAAAAAGATAGTTTTAAAGGCAAATTAGTAAGTACGAAATACTACATCTTTACGTCAAATCAAAGATATTTCCAATTTGTATGGATTGAGAGTAGTTGCGGCTCAATAGAAGGTTGCAAAAAATCACAATGTTTTATTTATCGAGATAATTGAATTAAAAACTTGTAAAACTGAAATATAAAAAATGTAAATATTTACTGCATGTTGATAAACAAAAAAAGTAGATAATTCGTTTACAATAATGCCTAAATGTACGTAATTTATATTCTTGGAATACAGCGGTCTGTTCATGTCACGTGAACATTCAGTACTAAAATATTGTCTATTTGTGAATATAACATTAAAGTTAGTATCTGTACAGGTTAATTATAAACATTTGAAGATAAAGATATCTGCAAAGTAATTACAGGAGTTTTTAGAAAACGTCGTCTTGATTTCTGTAAATGTATTAAGGTATTCTCGATCTATTCAAACTCAAAATAATGTTAACATTCGGGAAAATGTTCGTTAGAACATTTACTTAAAAGCTTTATTTCTAAAGTGTAAATCTATATAATTCATAATTGTATTCTTCCCACTCGAACTAATCTGATCGATATAGTTGAAATGTTCAATGTAATATATAACATCGAACATGAGATAAAGGATACAATTGATACAGTTAGGTCTGCCTCCTTTCTACCTACATCTATAAATGACAACGAGGGTCGGTTGAAA
This sequence comes from Mytilus edulis, assembly GCA_019925275.1. Classification (NCBI taxonomy): domain Eukaryota; kingdom Metazoa; phylum Mollusca; class Bivalvia; order Mytilida; family Mytilidae; genus Mytilus; species Mytilus edulis. The sequence continues at coordinate 98,299,947 of CM034351.1, read as the reverse complement.
TAAAGCATTCACGGCAAGGCAAGAGAGATAAAGGATACAATTGATACAGTTCAGTATGCCTAATAGTACGACTTCCATACAACTGACAACGGGGGTCGGTTGAAATAAAACCTTCACGAAAACAAGAGGTGAGTTGAGCTTTGCAATTGTGAACATTCAATTTCTGACTAGCAACATTCAAGCAGCGCATACATACCTAGTGTATATCTCCAAATTGATACGGTATTCCAAGGCTTGTATTTCCTATCGTGAATTTCTTTGTAGGGGTTGCTGCTACAAAGAAGCTACTTAACCAAGAGTTTCAAGTGGTGATGTGAAATCATTACTTTGTTTTTTCGAACGCAATTGCAAGTTGGTTGAACGTTATGAAATATATATTTCACAGATGACAAGAAATTTGAATAATAAGCTAGTCACACACCCAAACACTTAAGGTAGGTGCAAACTGCCGAACAGATCAACTCGATGATCCCCATTGTCCAGATTTCCACGACCAAGCGTAACCAAATTCTTGATTTGGCCTGTTTACGACTTTTACCCGACTGCTATTCAACTGTACACGACCTTAATTCGACCAATCACGACTACTTAATGACTGCATCACGACTCCAACCCGAAAACTAACTGAGTACAACTCGATAATTCTGACCAATTTCAGATCTCTACAAGATATTTACCCGAGAACGGCAAAAGTATAGATGTCGTAAGGCTAGATTCAGTAGTTCACAGAAGGTCTGAGTAAAATCACAGATTTAAGATATCTACATAGAAATAATGTACGTGAAGTTATATATATATACTATTAGACCAAATCAACATTACTTGATCTCAGCTTGATCTTGATCAGACCAGATCGACGTCATCGTATAGATGTCGTAAGGATAGTCGCAAATTGGTCGGGTTGGTACAATTTCAGTATAAAAACGATTTTTTTTATATGACCCGCTGTAGCGGAGGGGCATTAAGTGTTACCCTTGTCCGTCCGTAAGTACTTACGTACGTCCCAACAATTAAGTTCCTTTCTACAATTTCATTTTGCCATAACCAAATTTTATGACACGTGTACACAATGCTTATTATCATAAAACACAGATCAAGTACGAATTAAGGATCACTTTTGCCGTTCTTGGGTACTGACCCTGTATAGCATTATACGCACATTCTCTGTTAATTGGGCTAGATTTAGTAGTTCACAGAAGGTCTGAGTAAAATCACAGATTTAAGATATCTACATAGAAATAATGCACGTGAAGTTAGCAGCCGATTCGTTATTCAATATTCGATATTTAATATCCAACCGGCTGCTAGCAGTTTAATGACCCCTTCAAACAGTTGTAAATTCTGGTTGTAGTCGAATATAAACCCTTATATCAGCTGCATATTTGTCTTAATTTGATTCAATCATTCATCAATAAAACGACACCAAAGTATTTATAACATATAAAAATAAGCAACAATCTCACTAATAACATGAACGATACCAATTTCCCTGCACCAGATGCGCATTTCGACAATACATGTCTCTTCAGTGATGCGCGTGGCCAAAATATTTGAAATCCAAAGCTTATATAAAAGATGAAGAGCTATAATCCAAAATGTCCAAAAAGTATAACCAAACCTGTGAAAGGAATCAGAGCTTTGCATGAGGGAGATACATTCCTTAATTTATTATAATTTCTAAAACATTTGAAAAAAGAAATAGATATATGTATGGAAAGCCCCCAAAAAAGAAATAAACAGTGAAAACCTACCGGAGACAGCTTAAATGACGGAGAGACCCACCTGATCTTTCAATGTCCATAAACTTCCATAGAATCATAGACTATGTATATGTAAAGATTGTATCAAAAGGATTTCCCAGAATAATGTCATCTGCGGATGGCTTAGATCGTCACTTTTTAGCTAGAAATGTCAAAATTTCAGGACGAATGGCACAGGGCAATGATGAGAGCTAACCCTAACCCTGACCCTACCTGAGTGATTGGTTTCCCGATCCATGTAAAAAACTCTCGGGTAGAAAGTAAGATTATTGACGACCAAGGTAGACCACCCCGAACATTCGTGTCGATTGAGTTAGATTAGTTTCCAAATCCCTTAATCTGTCTTGATCGAGATTGGTCTGATCGGCAGTGTGAACCTAGCTTTAAGCATAACCGATTGTTGACGTTAAATTTTTAATTTAAGTTGTATGATAGCTAATAATAACCTGAATTTTGAATATACTAAAGATTTAACAGCTATGACTGAATTTACTCTCTCAACAATTGCAGAATCAACCTGGAGAAGATGTTCAAAATGTTCAAGATTTTCATGTTTTTTTTTACTTTTGTCAACTTGTTGAATACCTAAAGGTAGATGTACAACGTATGGATTTAAATAATTTCCATTTCCACCTATTTATGAATAAGAAACAAAATATATATGAATTTATTTTTTAATAAATTACGTTGATTTGTTTGTCTAATCGATAAAGAGACAGTTGTTTTACAAGAAATGGGTTAAACTTGTTGATTAACTTTTACGAATCCACTAATTCTAATAAATTCTTTGATAGGTAACTGGGACGGGATATTCATTATGTCGCTTTTTATCACAATATCTGCAAATTTAAGTATAGTTTTAAACAACTCTTCTAGTAAAAGTTCCATTAATTTTCCTAAATTAGAAAACTTTGGATTGATAGATACAAACACTTCCGGTTGTAATGTTTGTTGATGTCTTTTTGTATGAATATTGTTCACTTGACTACCTTCGTAACCAATACAAATATCGATAGAGTATGGCGTCATGAATTCACTTTAAAAGTATTAAAATTGATATTAATAAAAAACAAGATGGTATTGTATTGTCGCAAAAACATATATACATTGTATCAATGGATATTGGAAAAGAATTATAGCAATAAAACATTAATGTTAGTGTTTTTATCTATATTTTAACCACTTACTTGATCACTTGGCGACGTAATGCAGCTAATATCTCTTTACTGACGAGTTCTGTTTTGTTCTTTGACTTGCTAATGTTAACATATGACGTCTGATATAATTATCAATTTATTTTTTAAATCAATTACACAGCACTCGTGTTAATTTGAAAAGGATTAAAACAGAAGTTGAATACAATTCACTTTTTTTTATGCAGACATTTTTATACATTAGAACTTATTCCATATATCTGCCCTAATTTACTATTACTGTTGATTTATTTGAAATTGATGGCCTAATTGAAAATGCGATTAATTCATTAAGATTGTTGGGAATGATTCCGATTTAATTTACTATGACGCAGATGATTAACTGTTTGAATTTCTGAACTGTTTTGGGATGCATTGCATAGTATCAAACATTATATAGGTTCAAAGGTCTAATAGTTTGTGAATCATTTTCTTGTTAATTGCTGATAAACAAAAACATTTTTAAGAAATCAGGATTAATTGTGATATAGCTTGATTCCATGTATATTTTTTAGTATTGATTATCTCAAACAAAATTCTTTAATTCTTTCCCCGAAATAGTGACAGTTGCAAAAATCTAAATAACAAAATTACTGAACTCCAAGGAAAATTCAAAGCGGAAAGTCCCTAATCAAATTGCAAAATCAAAAGCTCAAACACATCAAACGAATAGATAACAACTGTCATATTCCTTACTTGGTACAGACATTTGCTTATGTACAAATTGATGAAGTTTACCTGGTTTTGTCGCTAGCTAAATCCCCCACTTGTACGGCAGTCACATCAAATCTCAGGAAATTGACAACGACCTGTGAATAAGCCGTTGAATTTTTCACACAATGTAAAGATACACTTGAATAGTAGTCCATAGAAAGGTGTGTTGCTTTTATAAATTAAATGACAAACAGAAAAGCAAAACACTCCAGTCTTAATCCCCAAATACATGTATATCTTTTTAAATAGCTAAGGTTTATAATATTATTTTTCGCAAGATTGGTTTAAGTTTTGTGTTTTTAAAATTTCTCCAAAGTGTATTATAACTGGTTTCGAGATAAGTTAATTTACTGTAACAATTGCAAAAATCTCTGTTTTTACAGCAAGTGTGTTTTATTAAAGGTTCATATTTTGTAAAACTCCCTTCAATGTAATAAAATTTGGCTTCGATAGTGTCAAAAAGGGAACGGTAAACTCATAATAATACTTTTGTATCTATTTAAGTAAAACAAAATTTAGTTTGTTTCAAAAGACTTTCAAAAATACAATTATGTATATAACAAAAACGTCATACCAGTTTGGACTTTTTATTCAATGGTCCACAATTGATGCCATTCAACATTCTTATTTCCAGTTTCTGAAAAAGATCGATACATATAAAACTGAACAAAATATTTTTTTCAATACTATAACGTTCTAACGTCATATTGCCATATGAACTTTTCATTGTGTTTCGGTTCTTTACATTATAATTCAATTACATAAACTGGAAACAAGCATAAACATTTGCATGGGTCAAATAACCATAGTAAACGATATTTAACTACAAAGAGAAATTGAATATTTGATCATGTAGCATTGAAAACGCAAGGTTATAACATTTCTGGAACATGGAAATCATACCATTTAGACATGTATAACGCGTATGAATCATCGTGGGTGGTTTAGTTGTGTTGGCTTAGGCTGATCAATTAATGATTCCTCTAATTATACGCAAAAAAGTGTTTCAAAGTTTTGGCTTTGAGCGTTCCTGTGACAAATACATATTCTCATTTTTTTATCAATTTGGTTTATATCAAACAAACAATCAGAAAATATGTTCTGCAATAGGAATTTTGATACATTACTTGTGGTTGGCTACCTTTGGATGTTTGAATGTTTGTTATACGTATCGTATGTTTAGTAGTATCTACATTACAAGACAGCAAAATGAAATTGCTAAGCAAAGAAGAACCATTCTTTTGTATGTGTTATACTCTTATGGAGTGCCCTTCTTAATTGTGTCTTGCAACGTTGGATTGACATCAATTATTCATATTGACAACGAGATTGGTTATGGTGGTCACGTGTGTTTTTTAAATCAACAAATATCTATAATTATCATATTTATTGCATCTATCGTTCTTGTATGTTGTAGTAATGTAGCCTTGTTCTCACTCACTGCCAGAACTATTGCTTCTAGTTGCAGGGTAACGGATGAACAGCTTGGACCAAGTCGAAATCAGTTCACTGTTTACGTAAAACTATTTACGATAACCGGAATAACGTGGATTTTCCAAATAGCTGAATCTTTTTTACCGTCACCTCTTCAAGAAAATACGTTTTCTTTGATTGTGTGGCTCTTAAATGCACTTCAAGGAGTCTTTATATTTGTGTCATTTATATGTAATAGAAAAACAGTATCTTTGTATAAAGGCAAACTGTGTTTTTTAACACCAAAATCCAAAGCGATGTATACAATCAGTCGATCAACTAGAACACATTCAACTGATTTGTAATGGAATAAAATAGATTATTACAGTTATCAATAAGCATTGATCGGTTTTTAACTTTATTTCATTTCTAAATAGTTTGATTTATAGCAAAACATATGTAAACCTACATGGTTCTGTATCTTGTCAATACTTATATAGTGGCTTTGCATATTGTAATTTACTATAATTGCCGGCTTCACATACAGATGTGAAGTGATTGATAATAGTCTATGAGAGCATGATTTATTCATTAATTGAAGTTGGTCTTTAAACAAGATGTCAGTAACTGTAAGTTATTTTTGTCCCGTTTTTTGTTTGCTTTTTTTCTTAGTTTTAAGCTGATGACTAATCTAAGGTGGCTACATTGTAGCTAGTACTTTGCAACTTATTAGTATAGTACTTATGATATGTTGTTACATCACTGTTCCCGTGGTATGGTTATTTATTGAACGTTGACAAATATTTTAAATACCACCACTTTGTTTATGTCACTGTGTATGACCAGAAACGTATACTAAATTTGCACAAGATTGCTGTTTGTAGAACTTGCTTTTCCTTCCTATAAAAGTAAGAAGATGTTGTATGATCGCCAACTCTCCACAAGAAATTAAATGAGACAAAAGATAACCACTATAGGTCACTGTACGGATTTTTACAATCAGCAAATCACATATCACATAATAAGCTTCAAAAAGCCCCGAAATGACAAATTTAACACAAATCAAACGAGAAAACTAACGCATAATGTATGTAGGACTACTGAATTACAGGCTCCTGACTTGGGACAGGTACATACAGAATGTGACGGGTTTACACTTGTTATAAGACACTACCACTAAACCTTACCTGATACAGTGGTGTTTCATTAAAACATAAGAACAAACTAAATAAAGCAGAAGAAACGAAGTTCAGTCGACATTTCAGGGTACCCATACATGCCCACAACGAAAAAGCTTAGATCAAACATGTATTTGAAAGTCATCGCAGTTAGCTAATTTAAAGTCAATAAAAACAACATATAATAAAATTATGCATCTAAGACTGAAATATCAATCTGAATTTAGTGTAAAGTTCTGTTAAAGTACCTGTTACATTAACAGGCAGGGAAAAACACGACCTTGTGCAATGCCTCGATACAGCTTACGACAGATTTTAGAGATATGAATGTGCAGATGTATATAAAATAATATTTAGTTGATTTTGTTTTACTGATAACAAAATCAATAGCATTATAAATAAAAGTAATATTCATAAGATCTGATAACATTGTTGAATTGGACACCTTTTAGATCCAGTTTATGCAGAGAGTAAAACCCCAAAAACACTAAACTCCGATGAAATTGAAACGGGAAGTCCTTAATCAAATTGCATAATTAAAAGCTCACACGAATAGACGAATGTCAAATTCCTTACTTGGTACAGACATTTTCATTAAAAAAAAAATGGTGATTAAACCTGGTTTTATAGTTAGCTAAACCTACCACTAGTATTATATCGACAACGAAGGGTGAACAAACCACACATATATGATAGGTGAAAATGTAAAGGATCAAAGTTTACTGGGATCGTATCTAAATTTCATGGGACGGGAAACAACGGTTAACAACATCTCAACTCAAATACGAATGTGTTATCCCGTTTGAAATACTTTTTTTTTCTTTTTAGAAATACACAATTCAAAAAAGAAATTTTAATTTCTATGGAATAATTAAGCAAATGTATTTAGGAATTTGTGGAACCGAAAACCATGGCTTGATAATTTACCAGTAATACAAAGATAAAGTTCATTGAAATTCAAATCGTCACAACAGACGTTGGATTTATATATACAAAAAGTCCGTTGGTTACTTCTTTTCAATAGTCTTACACTATCATACCTGAAAAACAATAGGGACTTTGATAACTTTTGAATGTCGTAACGGTGATCTTTAAGCTGGTACCTAACACTACAGGGAGATAACTCTGTAAAAATAGCTACGCGTTTTAATTACGTTGTGTTGTTACGGAAATATAAAGCTTCTCAATGATCACAATTTGTGTTGGTCAAACTGCTATATAACCAGTGTATTTTTTCTGTTAAAATGGTTGGTTCAATTTTTTTGAAATTTATATTTTTTTGTCAAAGGGACAAAGTAATACTTTATCAAAATTTTAGTGAAGGTGTTGGGTACCATCTTAATTGTTTACATCTGTATCCCTGTGGGATATGAATAGTTGTGAGATTGTAAATCATGCATCATCTACTTATTGTTATGTTAATGATTGTTTCATAATTGATTTTGATGAAAAGGTGAACTAATGCTTTGATCTATATTTATTTAATTCATTATTACATCATCATATAATACCTTCATAATACAAAAACGATTGCAATGAAAATGAATCAACAGATATATGGACCATTACTCCTTTTACAACACTTGATACTGTTTAACTTAACAATAAATCACAGATATCGCGTTAAATGTTGAGCTTGTTTGCCATCAATAAAGATTAAGCAGGTTTAGAAAACAACACAAATTTGATCCTACCTTTACTTGTCATTTTTCTTTTAGTAATCTAAATTGATAAAAACATAATTAGCATGTTATCCATGATGAAAAAGGCGTATGAATCTGTGCATTGAATATGAGTTTGAATATTCCTTTGGTTTCTTTCACCTTGCTTTTTGTATTGTAAGTACATGTATTGCAACCTGCATAAAGATGAGTCGAAATTTATGTTGTCGGATTTTTCATTTATTTTATATTACTTATCACAGTAAGATAAATGTCTGTCAATAAAATATTCAAATTGGTATTGTTGCTGCCCACTGATTCATGTAATCATCTACATAAAGTGCAGTTCTAAATTGAAAATTTATAGTATTATAGTTTATTTTGGCATTTTTATTTGTTTTTGCTTCGAGCGTCACTGATGAGTCTTTTGTAAACAAATCGCGCGTCTGGTCAAATGAAAAATTCAATCCCGGTATTTATGATTGTTTTTTATGCAGATACGACCCATGTTTAATCATTACATAATCAATATCAGTTTTAATGTAACAGACTACCTCTAGAAAATAACACACTGAATACATCAATATTTTTTTACATTTCGAATACAGCTAAAACCGCTCGATTAATGGAATTGCAGGAATTGATTTTCCATTATTGCATGGAGTGGTTGAAAATATTTTTTTGATAAATTGTTCTCACCTGTTTCGTGTTTAAACTACAGTGCATTCCTACATTGTTATACAACATAAGTGAATACAAGTTTTAGCTTTCTAAAAAGCTATGGACTGCTTCCCTCTATCCCAATTTAAGGTAATATGTGTGCATGTGGTTGCTTGCTTAGTATTGGAGATGTGGTATTTTTATATATTTTTAGATATCGATTGATAAAAAATGGATGGACTTTAAGAGTTTGTGATTTACACCCCTGCTTTTAAAATTCTAAATTTCTTGTTGAAAATTAAAACAATTATAAATAGACACGGCTCTTGAGGTGTGCCTTTCTGGAGGTGTGCCTAGATTGTCAGAAATTATAAACTTCAGATAATGCATTTTTGTAAACATTGTATATGAACTTTTTTTTAGCAAAGCAAATCGTGCAAATTGCAGAGAAACAAAACAAAAAAACTCATATTTATAATTGATTTTTCAATATTGAATTTATCTGTGAAATGTATGCATAATAAAACGAACATGAATTGATAAATATTGATCGGAACCGAAATACACATTGTCTTTTTTTCCGGCATTTGATGTCTTGTCCTTGCCGAGAAGAGCTTGCAATTCTTTATCCTATTTAAGCCAATAGCCGTTGCTGTAGCTCAGCCGCATCCAATTACAATCTATACGTGATAAGTAATTTATTCAAGATGGCGTGTATTCCGACTAAAACTAATAGCTCCGCCTGTGATGCTAAGCAAAATATATGACATTGTTTTATTTATGCAAATAATATGATGTGAAAAGTAATATCACAAAAATACTGAACTCCGAGGAAAATTCAAACGAAGGAATAACAACTGTCATATTCCTGACTTGGTACAGGTATTTTCTTGTGTCGAAAATGGTAGATGGAACCTGGTTTTATAGCTAGCTAAACTTCTCACTTGTATGAAATGACCATATATAGTTTTTAATTTCTGTGTCATTTTGGTATCTTGTGGAGAGTTGTCTCATTTGCAATCATACTCAATTCTTTTTTATATATGATACTATCTAACGAATACTTCATGGATTTCATTGAAAATACAATAAATTCCATAATTTACCCTATCTGTCTTTAATACGATAAGAATTGTCTAAAATATCCAAAAGCCTTTGTATGTATATATATTATTTTTCTTCCATCCTTTACTATGAGCACCTCTATGGGTTAGGTTGTAAAGGTTGTACTTTTAACACACTGTATCGGTAAAGATTTAATGTGAGCATTTTCTTACTCTGTTTCCCAGTGTGGCCTTGACGATGTAACTACCAGAAAGTAAACCTTTAAAACAACAAGTACAATGTACAAAAACATACAAACACATCCGCTCACCTGACCCGCTCGTCCTCAAATATATAAAAAATGCATAGACCACCGCAAAGGACATACTTAGACTCCAAACCAATACCGCTAATTACTCAGCTGTTTTCCCTGGTAGAAGAAAGCCGAAAATCCTACGATAAAGTGAACAGCTAAAACCCTCAGACATCAATTAGATTGGTCTGATAGTTTCCCACTTGGAACTTAATGAAATTATGCATATATATTAACAATCTGTCTAATTGTGTAATCTTTACATAGTTCATTCAATAATTTGTCTGTATGAAACAATAATGTAGAATTCAAAACATCGAACATTACAATGTCTTTATTCAAAGATACTATTTCAACAAACAAAAAAAGTAAGAACGGTAAAAAGATTCTAAAATTTCATAACGTCTTTTAAATTTTTTTTATAGCTTGCATGGATATTAATTATCTGTCTAATTATGTGATCTTAACATAGTTAATGAAATACTTTGTACGTAGAATACAATAATTCAAAATTATAAGAATTAACGACAACAAATAAACATTTGCATTCAACAATTTCATGTAATATAGTTTTTATCGAAATACATTCTAATTCTAGCATATCAAACGATTTTTCAAAATCGACTAGTAATATAAGACATGCAATTAAGCGACACCCTATTCTTAACATATATTTCCTAATTTGCCGTATCATTTCGGTTGAGTTTTAATTGTAGTGTCAATGCTAAAGTATTTTAAAATCGTTTTATAAATTAGCTTAAATCACTCTAATACCCAGAATCGGGTACCACTCGCTTTGCTAATTAATTTCAGTTTATCGCTGGCGTTCTCAAACTTGCTGGAACTATGACAATACACACAATTAGGTTTTGCATTTACTTCCATCTCCTTAATGCATTGTTCAATCCGTATTTCCGTCTCCTGCACGCATTGGTCATTCCGTACTTCCATTTCTTTACACATATTCAAGAATATCTCAGATTTTGTATCACCTGAAACATCAAGGAACTTTAGGTTTTTTATAAACGCCTTATGGGAGAAAGCTGATGCCTTGTCTATGCATGCTGTTAGATATTGTTGCAGATTGTAGAATTCAGCTTTCAAAATTTCATCAGTTAACTTTTTATCACATTCATATTCCCTTTGTTCTACACATGCAGCCAATACCTCGTCTATTTTTGATAAAGTTGTATTAGTCTGGTACTCATGCGCCAATGGTAAAATAAGTAGAGCTGTTGGTTCTGTAAAACGATAAGATGATTATGACTTGGTGGTTTTTTATAAATAAAATATAAGCAAGTATAATCAAGGGGAAAAAAACATAATATCTGAGATGTTAAAGAAATATTGACAATTAAAGATGTCAATGTCTTAATTTGTCTCCTGGTGAATATGAATTAAAATGTTTCAGTAACTTACCACTTTTTTAAAAAAGACCAAGAGCAAAATATAATTACAAAATTTTTCGAGGAACTTTATTATCAAAAAAATAAAGTAATACCTTGTAATTCTAATCCATCAAAACCAGGTAATGTGTGTCTTAGAAAAAGAGCAAATGTAGTTGGGTCCTTATCTGGAAGTTCAATTTGCTGAGCGTCTTTTTCCTTAAAGTTTGCAGTGAGCATTGTCTGGAAAACTGGTGAAACTTCCATTAAATCGTCTTTCTTGACAAAAATCTCTTTATCGCCAATTTTAATGGTTTAATCCTGTTTGTTAAACGGAGAGAGTGTATTTTTTTGTGGTCTGACATCCTCAGTTTCAACTCCTGCTCTCAAGTTTTTGGATGTCTCTTCCATGAATATGAAAACTCCAAAGCAACCAAGATATCTACCAATAAACACAGGAAAAATTACACATTCGGTAAGTAATTAATTTATTATAGGGAAGTATGAACATATATCATTTAACTTAGTAAAATGTTTCACTCGGTCCTCTTGACCAATATAACGTTAGAAAGCTTACATGTAGACAGTGAGTATTATGGACAACACCTAAATACAATTTATAATATTTTAAAAAAAAAATTACATCCCAGGTTCTTTGTTTTATAAAGGTCTATCTGAGCCGGATCATCCCTACCAGATCGCCCCAGCTTGAGTGTCTTTGTTTTGAAACATTTTGGCGGGAAAGTCTTATCCACAATATCTTAGAATTATTTATTGAGAAAGATACACCTTCAAAATTTATAAAGAAACAATCCATTGTCTATGCTGGGATTAATCTCAAGACTTATAGCATATCAACCCATGACAAATACCCCTACACCAGGACGCCTGTATACCAACTCTCAGTAATTTAACATATTAAAGGAAGCAAGATATTAAAAAAAAAACTACCAGAGTTTTATCTTGATGTAATCAAAGTTTGGATTAAGAATAAAAATCATAATAAAAATTATAAATACCCAAAAAACAAAAAGACTAATCCGCCAACAAGTTATTTTGGGAAATCAGTGGATAAATTTTCAGGTTAAACATTATTATTCCAAAATTGGATAGATAGCAACATAATATACATAAATGATATCGTTGATGGATCTGGAAATATAACAGAAAGATTTATTAGACAAAAGCTTTATAAAAAGACAAACTGAATTACTGAATTTTTAAAATTAAAAAAAGCTAAACCTAAAGAATGGGTTAATATATTAGCTGCAAAATGTCCAAGACCAACTAATGTACTAACAGATAATGTTGAGTATATTTATTACAATGATAACTTTAAACAAAATATATATAAATTAGAAACATGTAAAATTTACATAATATTATTAGAACAAGATAAAGAAATACCAATTGGCTATTACAAATGGAAGAGACTACTAAATTTTGAGAACATATAAAATAAAGCTCAAAACATACTCAAATTTGTTCATAAATATATATTATTTGAAAGAAAATAATTACAAATTTTCAGATGGAAACTATTTCATTTTATTCTCCCAAACAAAGTTTTATTAAAACAATGGAAAATATGCCAAAACTCAGACAGTTATTACTGTAATATTACAGAAGATTATGAACACTTTTTTATTACATGCCACTTTCTTGATAAATTTTGGAAAGAAATATTTAATTTGTTAGAAAAAGTTAACTTGGGAAATACATTTTAACACTAAAAAAATTGATTTGGGGTTACAAAATAAGTGATTTAGAATAATATGATATTAATTTTTTTCTTACAGTAATTATATTTTCAATTCACAAAATACACTATCTGTCAGAGTTTAGAACAAAGAATATAAATGTATTTTCTGTTTTTAAAACTGAGCTTAGAAATAGGCTCGTTCTACAAAACAATTTTTTTAACCATGAAAGAAAAAGGAATATAAGGAAACATATTTAGGTGTATTTGAATTGTATGAACTGATAACATGGTTAGTAATGTTATCATTGTGTATTGATTAATTTATTATCTAATTTTGTATTTATTTATGATGCTTGATAGACATCAACACATTTATATAATCTAGTACGAGGTATACACATTACAAAAAACACAGCATAATTTGAAAGAATAATAGTCATACGGTAATCAAAGAACAACTATAGCTGTCTTACCTGAATAATGACGTAGAAAAAGATAATTACAATCTTTTTCGATATGGATTAAAAATAACCGTTATCCGGAAACACATGAAAACTGATAACTAGTTAGAAATCATCCCAAACTCGGATTAACTATGAAATTCCGAAAAATAACGGCAGGTCCGAGTACACAGTTATTTCGTAGTGCATTTCTTTTAGACAATAAATGGAAATAAAAAAAATCCCACCTGCGCTTTCTCCATAACATTTTTACAGTGTGTTGTATTACTTTTGGGACAAATTATATCAAAATCATAAAAAAAACTTCATCAGCTCTAACTCAAAATATGGACAATTTTATGTGAAGGGGGTCTTGAAATCTTTTGACAGCTTCCGAAATGCTACTTTTTGACCTTTTTCAACTGGACCAAATCACTACTATACATTATAATTCATGAATCAATTTTTTTTTTACAATGTAGTTTTATCCCCTTCTTGCTACTTGAGGCATAAAACATAAATAAATAAATTTGGAAGGGGTATAAAAAAAATGACAAGTAACACACTGTCCACACTAGGGACTATATTCGTGGACAACGAAAATCAAGGGACGATAACTGTGTACTCGGACCGGCAGATGATATAAATACTTTAATATAATTAGAATAGCATTATTTATCTATTGATGTTATATTTATAATATTTTGTAAACGACTTACAATATGCAGTTTATCTACCTGAAGAATCCCTGAACTGCTGGTAGTAATATTACAGGGACCGTCACTGAGATAGCTGTGTTAGGGGATTAATTGTTAACAGCGTGCACTACTGTTGTTGAATAAAAAAAAAGGAAAAAAAAGAAAGATATTTCATAAGAAGGGCGAGTTGGCAGATCTTTATTCATTTGGGATTTTATCCCTTTTTATAAATAAGGCGAGTTTTTCAGACTGATTGTTCAATGGGATTTTACCCTTTTCCGTAAGTGGGCGAGTTCGGAAAAATGAGTTGGGCAATTTAGTGTGGGCCAATTAGCCTATGGGGCGAGTTGACATGGTTTCATATTGAATCATCGTAGTCGAGGGTCATGAAGGGTATCCGGT
>CM034351.1:98275026-98285284 GCA_019925275.1 Mytilus edulis | reverse complement strand
AATATCATATGTGATAACAATTTAGTATAGCTTTCTGGTGAAAATTAACTAGCGCTAGATATCAACTGCATTAATCTAATTTCAATTTAACTATGAACGAGACCTTTTCAAGTTTATTAGTATATCACGTGATACGCCTTGTAACAATAACATGAACATGTTGCTTATTCAGCTCTTAATACTTTTAACCAATTTGCTTTTACAAAAGCACAAAATATTGGTATCATTAAAGAATTATCTCATGTCTAAAACAGGGGCGAAAGATACCAGAGGGTCAGTCAAACTCATAAATCGAACATAAACTGACAACGCCATGGCTAAAAATGAAAAAGACAAACAGAAAAACAAAAGTACACATTTCACAACATAGAAAACTAAAAACAAAAACAACACGAACCCCACCAAAAACTAGGGGTGATCTCAGGTGCTCCGGAAGGGTAAGCAGATCCTGCTTCACATGTAACACCGTCGTGTTGCTCATGCTACAACAAATCCGGAAAACAGTCCAACTCGGAAGACGACATCTGCTTAAAAATGAAAACTCCACTTACAATAACATACAGTTTATCCTGTTGTAAACGAAAAAAGCGAGACTATCCCGCAACCGGAGTCGTCCTTCAGCTGCCCCCTAAACAAATATATATACTAGTTCAATGATAATGAACGCCATACTAGTCTCCAAATTGTACACAAGAAACTAAAATTAAAAATAATATAAGACAATCAAAGGCCAGAGGCTCCTGACTTGGGACAGGCGCAAAAATGCGGCGGGGATAACATGTTTATGAGATCTCAACCTTCCCCCTATACCTCTAGCCAATGAAGAAAAATAAACGCATAATAATACGCACATTAAACTTCAGATCAAGAGAAGTCCGAGTCTGGTGTCAGAAGATGTAACCAAAGAAAATAAACAAAATGACAATAATACATCAATAACATCAGACTACTAGTAGTTAACTGACATGCCAGCTCCAGACTTCAATTAAATTGATTGAAAGGTTATGTCTTCATAATATGAATATCAGGCACAATCCTTCCCGTGAGGGGTTTAGTATCATACCATCATAACATATATGAAAGAACATAACCCGTGTCATGCCAACAACTGGTTTTTGAATAAATGTGTTTAGTTCCGATGCATAGACCCTATAAGTGAATCAATATTAACGCCAAAATGTGCAATCTTTCATGACCTGACAACAGTATCGTAACTATATCCCTTCTTAATAAGTCTACTTAACGGTTTTGTTAGCTTCTGAGGTGAATACTGACATTTTTGTGCTTTATAAAGAATATTTCCAAAAAATATCGGATGTGAAATACCTGAACGTATAAGAAGTCTACATGTTGAGCTATATTTACGAATGGTGTCCTTATACCGATGATTGTTTTGACTAGTTTGTGATATCGAAAACCCTGGTGTAATAACTTTTCAGTAACACATAAATTTCTCTCGTTAAAATCTAAAACATTGTTACATACACGAGCGAATCGTACAAGTTGAGATATATATATAAACACCGTAAGATGGTGACAAGGGAACGTCACCATATAAAAATGGATAAAAGAGGGACGAGAGATACCAAAGCGACAGTCAAACTCATAAATCTAAAACAAACTGACAACGCCATGGCTAAAAATGAAAAAAAACCAAACAAACAAACAACAGCACACATGACACAACATAGAAAACTAAAGAATAAACAACACGAACATGCATTATACTTATAATTCAACTGCAAGCCGACAAATTTAATTTCAAGTATATGTTAAAGAAATAAATGAAAATAATTTTTAATTAATCGTGAGCATCAGAAGCGCATTTCTGGATTCAGTCAACAAGGAATAACATATATAACTTTATGTCCCTTTCAGTTATATATCTTTTCATTAGTTTGAGTACTTTTCAACGTTGGCTCAATCCAGATATGTGCGTATTGTTATGCGTTTACTTTTCTACATTGGTTAGAGGTATAGGGGGAGGGTTGAGATCTCACAAACATGTTTAACCCCGCCGCATTTTTGCGCCTGTCCAAAGTCAGGATCCTCTGGCCTTTGTTAGTCTTGTATTATTTTAATTTTAGTTTCTTGTGTACAATTTGGAAATTAGTATGGCGTTCATTATCACTGGACTAGTATATATTTGTTTATGGGCCAGCTGAGGGACGCCTCCGGGTGCGGGAATTTCTCGCTACATTGAAGACATGTTGGTGACCCTCTGCTGTTGTTTTTTATTTGGTCGGGTTGTTGTCTCTTTGACACATTCCCCATTTCCATTCTCAATTTTATTTTGACGCTCACGATTATATTTGTAAGTAGCTTTTTACTATTTTACATATGATCTTTGATGCTATTAAAAGCTAACGTAAAAGTAACTCAGTAACAAAATGTTATCTTCGACTGCATAACCAAGAAATAAATTTGCTTAATTCTTCAGTCGTTTGATTAAACATGATATTGAAAAAGGTCTCGAAAGTGTTTTTACTGTTTATAAAATGTTAAATTATTCAAAACCTTCATCGCCCAGGTCATAATTGACATATTCCGAGTATGCTTTATATTGAATAATTCCCAATTTTTCTAAATAATATCGTTACCTATAATGGTAATTCCGATAAATAAGGTCCTTCTTGTGGTAAGTTCTTGTAGTCCTCCGTGTGCTGTGCTTGATTCACACTCAGCCAAATGAACAATTCTTACATAAAAGATCAACAAAACATAGGATGTATATATTCATATAAACGAATTAAATAATAAATATGGTTTGTAATTTCTCGTGTAACTTTACGACATTACCATATTTATAAGCTATTGGTATTCAATTTTTTATCATTAAACAAACCAAAATCCAGTCAAAACATATCAGTCGGTAACCTGATACGTTTTAAAAACAGTGACGTTCAATTTACCAAGTTTGATAACATTGACTGTTTACGTATCTTAAACTAAATACAAAGTGTATATTGTACATGTAGAAATAATTCCTAATCTTGTTGTATTTTTGATTTAATGGCATTTCCATATAATATATGCGATCGGGAATCTATGCATTTGATTAATAACAAACTCTTCTATTTATGTTTTTTGTTGAAATCTATTATCTGATGGAAAGTAAAGGTTACTATAAACCATTTGGTTTACTAACAGTAAAGTTGATATATCCATTGTAATGTAGATAACATTAACTGGTGTAATGTTAATTCCCCGAGTGTATCATTACCAGCCCAGTAGTCAGCCTTTTTTTTTTTTATTCATATGTTCATAATAAAAAATAAACTGTTATAAACAAAACTTCAGATTTTTTTAAATACTAAGGCTTTTCTACCTCAGGAATAGACAGCCTTCGCTGTATTTGGCAAACCTTTAAGAAATATTTGGTCCTCAATGCTTTTCAACTTCGTACTTTATTTGGCCTTTTTAACATTTTTTTTATTCGAGCGTCA
The DNA here is from genome assembly GCA_019925275.1 of Mytilus edulis. Taxonomy (NCBI): domain Eukaryota; kingdom Metazoa; phylum Mollusca; class Bivalvia; order Mytilida; family Mytilidae; genus Mytilus; species Mytilus edulis. The sequence goes on along the minus strand of CM034351.1, from coordinate 98,281,838 downwards.
ATGACGAGTCTTTTGTAAACAAAACGCGCAGCTGGCGTGAATATAGAATTTCAATTTTGTTATCAATGATGAATTTATTTATAAAGCGTTACAAGGTACTCAATTGGAGAATTTTGTCATTACGAGTGTTTCATACATTTGCACACACTACTATTGTTTTGTCTTCTTGAATGTTTGTATCTAACTAGTCACGTCCATGGCATCTAGTATAGTATGGTTGGTAAAGACTTAGTATTAAGCTTTTTTATTTTATTTTAAAAAATCAGTCGTATTCTGAATGTAAGGGGGTTGTTCCTTTCGATCCTCATTTGAGACCTCATGGCCTGTTATGAACGATGGTTGTTATTCGAATATTACATTTGTCCGTTGTTTCTCCCACATACTGAATGTTATTTTGATCTAAATTAAATATTTCGTTTTTCTTGTAAACAAGGATAATTAATCCTAGTTTTTGTCAATTTTTCTCGTAGCAAGAATTAAAGACAAATGGCCAAGAAAGATCTGTTAAATTTAATTGGAAGACACCAATACCCGGTTTTTTTAATTTCATTTCAAAGACAGATTTTGGAAATTCCTCTATTGTCAGCTTTCTTTCAATTTTGTAGTTTATTTTTGTATTGTCCATATAAAGTTCAATTATTCTTAATTCTGGCTAAATTGATGTACATGTTACAGTAAATAGGTGAATTTAGGTATTACACGTAATTACTAAACAATTCGAATATAACTACCTCTTATAACTATTCGAATTAGTGATTACATGCATTTACTTATTGATTCAGTTAGTACAGGTAATCACGGATTTTTTTCAGTAATTTTTACATCTATTTACCAACTTGATATTTTTGTTTCAAAGTTTAAGACATAATTTAAGAAACAAAACAAGAAAGTAAAGAACTGGGATTATAGGGATTACATTTGGGTTTTAAAAAATCAAAGGTGTTTTAAGACTGTATGCTCTTTAACTACAATAATGGTTTTGGAACTGGAAAATGTTAGTTTTTATAATTTGCAAAACTATAGCTCCAGGAACAGTAAATAGGCTATGTCACAGATTTTGCATATGACTGCTACTGATAAAGGTTGTTGTATTCGAGGATCGACTTCTTCTTAAGTTACAGAAAACCATCAACAGTTTGAAGATTACATTCTGGCGCATGCCTGATTGAGGTTGCTTTTTAAAATTAGTTTCAATTTTTCTTTATTTTTAAACCTTACAATTTCTATTGAACTTTTAATTTTCACATTTTTAATTTTATTGTTTTCAAATTAAGATAAAAACAAAAGGTACATTAATTTTAAGTGAGAAAAGGTTGTAAGGAGTACTTCATGGGTAATGGCATCCTTAAAGTTGTCTGTAGAAGTGTTGTTTGAAATTTCAGGTGGTAATTTATTCCAGTCTTTGATTGTTTGGCTGAAGAATGAGAATTTAAAACTGTCTTTCTTGCATTGGAGCTGTCTGAATGTTAATTGATGATTTGATCTGGTTTTGGACTGACTTTTTATGATAATATCCTGAGATGGTATTGCAATTCTGTTATTTATTACTTTGAGGAACATTTGTAATCTGGTTTTAAGCCTTCGTTCTTGTAGGGTTTGCTCTTTCAGATTTTAAAGCATATCAAATACATGCTGGTGTTGTGAAATCTGTAGCAAGTATATCATGCAGCTTTTCTTTGCACTTGTTCCAGTCTGTATATATTTTATGATATGTGTGGGTCCCAGACTGTACAGCAGTATTCAAGTTTTGGTCTTACTATTGTTTGATATGCTCTTTCCTTCACTAATTTTGAAATAATTTTTAGATTGCGTCTGGCGAATGATAAAGATTGATTTGTTTTTGCTGCTGACTGTTGTATATGTTTGTTCCATTTGAGATCTGAAGAGATATAATGCCTAGATATTTAGCTGATTGTACTTGTTCTAGGATATGACCGTGCATGTTGTAATAAAAGTGTATTTGTTGTTTTTTTGTTGGGATTCTTAAGATGTTACATGTTTCAGGGTGAAATGACATGAGCCAGTCTTGTTCCCATTTTATTGCTGCTTCTATGTCTTCTTGAAGCTTAAGACAATCGTTTTGGCAGGTAATAGGCCGGTAGATAATGCTGCCGTATGTAATGAGTCTTGTTTGGCTATGTTTAAGGTAGTCAGGTAAGTCATTAATGTAAATAAGAAAGAGTATTGGTCCTAGTACAGTTCCCTGAAGAACGCCTGATGTTACTGGAATGATGTTGTGTTCTCGAGAAGGACTGTTTGAGTTCTGTTAGATACAAATGATTGAATCCAGTTTATTGACTGATCGGCCGTGGTGTTTTAATTTGAAAAGTAAGCGTTTGTGTGGCACTTTGTCGAATGCTTTGGCAAAATCCATGATAACTAAGTAAGTTTGTATATGTTTTTATCGTAGTTTTGAGCTAGTTGGCCGTGAATAAGAGATATTACAAGTTGGGCCTTTTTCAAAAAATGTGGATTTTCTTGTACAATCAATATTTCTAAAAAAGTGTAAATATTTTTATCCAATTTTTAGATACACAATTTAGTGTATGGTGTGTGTAACAAGTTCCAGCAAATTCAATATGACATTTAGCTACAGAAATTGCTTCCAGTGGGTTTCAAAGGGTCCAAAAACCCCAAAATTGCTTGTACGAAATTGAAAAACTGGTCTTTTTTAAATGCTGGTTTTAATACCCAGCGGAAATTATTATTTTTCTTTTGTTATTATAAATATATAGGTATCACTGCAGGCATGTATACACAAATACAGGGAGTTATTAGATTGTATTAGCATTTTTTTTTACTTTTCATTTCGTACTTAAAAAAATGTCAACTACATAACACAAATGAAATAATGTTGCCAATAAACAACTGATTATATCCCTTGTAACTAAGGAAGTGCTCTCTACTTACTCTTCAACCTCTGATGACGTGCTTAAAGTTACAGGATGACATCATTGATTAATTTCATTATAGATTAGTTTTGGTGAGTACAAATTACTCCGTAATTTTATTCTATGTCAACTTTGTAACGGCAAAAACATTGATAAATTTTGGCATACATATTTTTTTTTACATAAATCATTCAAAGTCTATAATACTGACTCTAATTCAATAAAAACCATTTATCTGGTAGTATTATGGTCAGGAAAAACATCCAAAAACCACGAATAGGTCATCTACATAACGGTCAACTACATAACGCAGTGAATCGTTATGTAGTTGACAAAAAGCGTTATGTAGTTGACAATGCTGAATTAAATTCACTTTAAAATATGTTTCTAAAAAGTGTTATTTTAACATGTTTAACTGTTTTGAAAAAAGTGTGATGATTTTTATGGAAATATATATCAAGCAAAATGTAAATATTATTAAAAAAAAAATAGGGACCGAAACTAAATCCGTTATGTAGTTGACATATGTCCCATACTTGTTTCTATGTTATTTTTTAAAATATTTTTGTAGTAGCATTTAAGATTGCATATTTTTATTTCAGGTTGTATTGTTGTTAAACTATTCAATTTCATATATTAAAGTTGAAAATTGAATTTTTTTTGTTTTTGTTATTTCACAACTGAAATATCCACATTTTTTGAAAACGACCCACTTGAGATTCGCATGATCTATTTGCTCTAAATCCGTGTTGTAGTTCATATAGTATGTTATTTGATTCAAGGTGTTTCATCATATTGCTAGCTAGCATATGTTCAAGTAATTTACATGAAATACAGGTAAGTGAGATTGGTCTATAATTACTAGGATGATGTTTGTCTCCTTTTTTAAATACTGGTTTGCATGGTTCCAGTTTGATGGTACTTTGCCTGTCTGAAGAGATTTGTCGAAAATGATTGTAAGTATGTCTGATGTTATTTCAATGTTTTCCTTCAGTATTTGGCCAGAGATAGTATCTGGTCCTGTAGCTTTATTGGTGTTTATATTTTTTATGATTTTGTATACACCTTCCTGACTGATGTTAATTAGATCCATTTTAGGGTATATACTAGCTTCTTTCGTTGGTATTTCTGTGTTAGTTTATGATGTGAAAGCAGTTTGAAATTGCTGGTTTAATATGTTTGCTTTTTTCAGAGGGGTTTGTTTGGAGGGTGCCTTCGCTTCTTAAAGATGCATTGCCGGTGTTTTCTTTTCTTTGGCTTTTTATATAGGAGTACAGCTTTTTAGGTTGTTTGTTGAAGCAATGCTGGTCTGGTTCTTTTACATCGATGTCAAAGATCATATTTTCGATGTATGCCCAGTATGCTATTCTCATCTCTTTTTGAAGTTTGGTCTTTATCTCTTTGTATTTATTTTTGTAATTTTAGTAATGACTATTCTTTTTATAGAGTTTGTTTTTCTTTCTTACGAGTCTTTTCAGGTCTCTATTTACCCATGGTTATTTTGCTTTTTTCCCAATTACTTTACTGGGTATATTTTTGTTGATGGTCTCTGTTGTTTTGGTTAAAGGTACAAACTTCATATTAACATACCGTAAATAAGGCAATATAATTGTGTTGGATATTTCTAAATGCGTTAAGAATTGAGTTTATAGTTAATGATCTATATACTTTTAAAATACTTTTCAGAAAGTGAGACGTTGAGAATAAAGTTGCATATCTTTATAAATAAAAATATTTAAATATTAACAGGACTATACAACGTTACGTATATATCAATTTACCTATATGATTATAACACAAATTTATATAACGTATGCATGTATAACCATTATACTAGTTATTTCTTATGAAAAGATAGTGACCCTATTCATGATCTATTTTATGTTGACAAAAATCTATATACAAATCATTTGTTATATGTTATATCTAAGGCCACACCAATTTAATTCCTTGTTCGACGGACCCGCCCGCACCTATTTTTTTCAAAACAGAATTTTTTTATTTTTATTATATTCCCGCTTCTCGCATCCGGAAATGTAATCGTTTCTATTTCCCTCACCGTTTTTTTTTTAAATATTTTAAAAAAGATCTCAACATTTGTTTTTAAAAATCACAGCATAACCTTTATATAACGATTTTAAACCTATAAGTACCCCACGATACTGGAAATATCTGTGAGAGTATTTGTTTCAGCATGAAACCAATTAATTCCAAGTGGGTAACAGCGGAAATACCTGTACATAACAAAACATTGGTTTCTTTCCCCCTGACTTATAATCCCTATCAAAAAATGTTCGTTGTTAAAATAAGTACACATAACTTCTGAATGATTGCCTTCAACTGCAATTATAATGTATGCTGACGGTCATACCCGCTGCAGATTTGTGCACCTGTCCTGATTGATTCAAGGACCTGTCGTTCAGCAGTTATCGTTTGTTGATGTGGTTCAAACTTCATTGGTATTTTCCCGTTTGGAAATATAAATTAGATCGTTGGTTTTCCTGTTCGAATTGTGTACAAAGTTATGGTCCCTTATAGCTTGCTGTTTGGTCTGGATCAAAGCTCTGTGTAAAAGGCCGTACTTTCACTTATGTTTGTTATTATCAGGTTATCCCTCAGAAAAGGGCCTTGAACTTTGAAGGGTGATTTTACCATGTTTACTGTTGTAGAAAAGAAAATAGAAATACTAAGGATTTGTATAGTGCTACTATACAAAACCTTTGAAAACTTAGAATTTTTTACTCAAAAAGAGGAGAAATACATTATAAATTATTTTAAACAACTTTTCTAACTTATTTTGAATAATATTAAACTTGGACATGTTTTGACCATTTAATACCATATAGATATTATAGTTATATGGGAAAGTATTAGCCCTTTTGTACTTTTAAAAAGTGTTTTTACATTAAAAATATATTATAACTTTAATTAGCCCTTTTGTACTTAGTGTTTTTACATTAAAATATATATTATAACTTTAATTGACCCCTCATAAAGGGATATTCATAACATTATGGGGTTGTTCTGAACCTGATTATGACTTGGATGGAGAATTGTCTCATTGTCAGTCACACATACATAGACCAGATTTAATTATTCAATTATTTCTTGTTGAACAGGAAAAAATTCTTCAAAATTAAAGAAATGTCTAGGTACAAGTGATAAATCAAGTTTTAATATAGTCAAAACCTACTATTTTATGTTAACAAAAAGTGCAAATTTAATATTGTTTTATTAAAATTTTCAAATCGCTCGCTCGCTCTCCTCAATTTTTGGAGTCCAAAAATCCGTAGAACAAGAAATTAAATTGGTGTGGCCTAAGGGTGTTGTGTCAAACACTGCGACATATTTTTTTTTTGGTTTATCATATGTATAGATAAAATAGGAATGTCTACAGATATATATATATACGTGCATAAATCATTTTGATCACTTATTTAATAGAAGGCATGTTTTGATAAAAAAAAATATGTTGAAAAACAATAATATATGGTAAAGCACTGTTTTTTTTTGGAATATTTACTACAGCCAGTTCCTCTATTGTGATATTCATCTGTAGGCATAATTTTGTCCAGGTCTTTTTGTTTCAGAATTCGTAATAAATTCATCAATTGGACCTTTTGGTTCTGTTTTTGCTTTGTTTTTGTTTTTGTGTTGTCTTTTGTTTTTTTCTCTTGTAAAGCAGGATCAGTGTCTGTATTGAGAACTTAACTGACATCTGTTGATATTTATGTTAATGTTTTTGTAGGCTGCAATATGAACTGTGAAGGTGGGCTTACACTAGGATCACCATGATCACCAATGTCAGTCTCATACTCAATTTCACTTTCAGTTGAATCAGATTGGTCATTATTCTTAGTTACATCAAAGTCTGATGCTGATTTATTTGGAGGCTAGCAATCTGGCTTATACCCTTATTTT
>CM034351.1:98188675-98266842 GCA_019925275.1 Mytilus edulis | reverse complement strand
TAACTCATTTTTTTCTCTGAGACAGACAAATTATAAAATAACTAAAATATTGCAATCCAAGGAAAATCAAAACGAAAAGGATTCATTCTTCCTATTCCGCTTTTCATAAATCTTGTTAAGAGATCGGTTAAGTTTAAGTTGTATGTAGGAATAAGAGAAAAACTTGTGCAAACTAAGGATTATACGGTATAAGCATTGCTTCGTCAACTTTTAATTGACAAGTATTTTTTTCTTAGAAGGTAAACGATTATTTTTGTATCATAAAATCACAGAATTCATACACATAGTATACGTATGAATTCTGTGATTTTAATCTAAATAAATATGAATGAAATGGAAACAAACAGAGTAAATTATTTCCTGTATAACACAGATTCAACCGTTGATTTAAGCAACATTATGATATAAAACAAACAAAACAAGTTAACAGCACTGAAAAAAATTACACATTGTAGCACACACATTACATTGAGACATGCACCGTATATTAATCTATCAAAGTCTATTAATTAATCTATTCAACGCGAATAAGGTTACAGACTGCATCACCAAATTTTACAGTAGTGGCTCCATGCATGTGGTCTCTATCCATAACCTATTCTAATCTGTTGTCTATAGGTATTGTGTTACATAATCTGTAAAGCATGAAGTTGGTGTTGGTATCAATCTGATTTATGTCGGTTGGGCATTAAACTACACATCGACCTCAGCAGAAGGTACACGTGGAAGGACAGCGACACGACGTACCAGTTGATGAATGTTGTTGTAATTCTTGAATGTAACCTGAATGCTTGTTCCTTGTGCTTTTCTCAAGATGCATTGTGTGTAGTGAAAAAAAACAGTGGTTTGCGTTGATGTAAGGAAATACATAATATACTGCATTTTAGATGATGACCTCCTCGTCCAGAAAGATAGTGACAAGTTGTAGTTAGTGACACACATCTTTCAGTAAAGTCAGGATCCTTGTGTATACTAGTTATCTCTTGGCTGGAATTAAACTGTGTACCAGTGGATACATTGAGCCGTCAATCATTGCGTTAAATGTGTCAAGTTTGAAAAATATACCAAGAGAGGAGTAAAATGTATACCTTTATCATACTAGTATATGATATCTTCTGTTGCTAGTGTCTAATATTCTTTTGAGCACTGAAGATTAGCAAACACCAACTGTGTTGTTGTCTGTTACCAATAATTAGTCACCTTGGAAGTACGTGCCCAAATACTCTCTATGTTGATTTCATTCCCTGTTTGTGAAAAAACCCTGATAGGTTCTTCTTACGCTTGTTGTACATGTAAATCTTGCAAGATGAAAATGTTTGTTTTAATATTATCTATCATCAATTTAATTTCTGCGGGTGACACTTTTTTAGGTTTACAAATTCAATGATTTTTTAATGTAACTTCTATTTATATGACCTTATCTATATTTAAGGTAATTCGTTGAAGAATTTAAAACATTTTACAAATATATTTTATATTTTATTTTTAACTATATACTTAAACAATGTAATATATATGTTTTCTTTTAAAAATGCAGGTAAATCTTAGGTAAATTTTTAATTAACCTAGAGTGTTAAACAAACAAATTATTTATCAAAACGTCTATTGTTATTTGCATGTGAGAATAGAAGAAATAATGATTTTTAAAAAGAGGGAATAAGAGGAAGTCTCTTTTACAATTGTCAAAATCAGAAGCTCATGCACATCAAACGAATGGAAAATATCTTTCATATTTCTGACTTGGTACCACGATTTCCTTATGTAAACAACGGCGAATTAAATCTAGATTATACCTAGCTAAAACTATCACTTGTATGACCATGGGGACGAAAACGAATACTTTATTTCTCATAAAATAGTTTTTTTTCTAATATTACAATATTTGATGAGTTAAACAGTTGATCAAATTTATTGATATTAGGGTTTGACCAACAGTATTTATGTAAAAATGTCTTTCTTTCAAACTTAAAACATTCACCATTCATAATATAATGGTACTTGTCATCAATGTCGTTTGATTATTTATAAAAAAAAAAGCATCCTCTCGTCTATCTGTGCTTCGTCAAGTTAAACACTTATTAGATAGGAGTTCACTTATACGTATTAATAATACTTTTATTAGACCTATATTAGAAAATTAGAAAATGGTGATGTTGTTTGGGGCAATTACTCCCAGCATGAGGCTGAGCTTCTTGAAAATATTCAGATAGAAGCTGCTAGAATTATTACAGGATTACGACGTAATTCCACCAGACAAAAACTTTATATTGAATAAGGTTTAGAAACTCTGGAGAATAGACGTAATAAACATAAGCTTATACTATTCTATAAAATATTAAATAGAATGCCACCTGCATATTTATATGAGTTAGTCCAGCCATATCTTCCAAGACAAACCCTTTCTACTTTAAGGAATGAAAATAACACTTTTCACCCGACTCTTGCTAGAACTAGCTCTTATTTTAATAGTTTCATTCCTTCCACTTTAAGACTTTAGAATAGTCTTCCTTTGAGTTTACAAAAATCACCAAGTTTGGGTATATTTAGAAGTGGACTGGATAAGTTTTATAGGACTGATGATATATTTAAACATTTTAACTATGGAATAAGGAAACTTAAAATAAGTTATTGTCAATTCAGAAATAATGCTAGCAACCTTAAATCTCATTTGTTTAATCAGTTCTTATCCGAGAACACTTTTTTTTGCGTTAACTGTAACCATCCTGTTGAGGATAACCAACATTTCTTTTTTATTTGCATCAAGTATAATGATGTAAGAAAAATCCTTTTTGATTCCATCTACTCCATTGTTGATAATGTTGACATAAATATTGAATTAATACTTTTTGCAAATGTATTATTATTTTCATATGATATGAATATTGCTATTTTTAGATCTGTTCAGAAATATATCAGTGACACTCAACGTTTTGTTTGAAAGTTACTTAATTTTTGTTTCATTTAGTTTTATTTTCTAATTTTTTCTACACTCCAACATTAATTCATTTATTCCACTAAGCAAGCTTAATGTCGCTTTCAAGCCATATATATATTCCTAATGACTTATAAAAAATATTTGCATGTTTCAAGGTACTCTAAATAACTGATGATTAATTGCCTATATATTTAAACATACTTTGCATTTAGTAAGTAACACAGTTAACATATATTTGCTCGTGTTTGCTCACAAGTAGCATACATGTTCCACTATATTGCATTATTTTAAATACAGTTGTTATATTTGAATTATACCTTGTACATGTATTATAGAGAGAGCTTTTATAGACTGTGCCTGTTGCTCAATCCTTTTCTAATCTTAATGAATAAAATATGTTTAAAATCAATTTCGCACAGAGACGGCAGATTCTGTCTTCTCTCGGTAAACACTGCCAACTTCCAGACTCAATCGGCAAGTGGTGATTACATCTATATTTGTATAATGTATAAAAAAATGTGTAAGGTAAAACCGATAGAAAAAATATTTTTCAAGTTTTCAAAAAGTTTTAGGTGATTCTGCAACAAAAGCAAAGCATTCTTGTTGAAATTGGTCTTTGAGTTTTTGCTCAATACATTTTGACATCCTATTATCAGCAAACTGTGGATTCCATATATTGGACATACCACAACTATCAAAAATATTTTTGATATATGATATGCATTTAGTTTCTATTCCGTTATCATTATTATATAAAAATACAAGTTTATACAGTACAATACAAATTTTACCTTCTTTTCAATAAAGAAGTCTACTCCATCTTTGCATTCGCAGTTTTACAGACACAGTAATGGGGTATCTGCAAAGTTCTGATTACATTATGAAATTTGGAGTAGACTGTTAAATGTAAAATCATTTTACAAAATTAATGTACACGTTCATGTACATCTATATTTTCAAATCCCAATATTTCTGATCCATATAACTGTATTGGTAAAACCATTTTGTCAAATAAATCAAGTTGACATTCTATAGACAAAATGTCTAGTCTACCTTTTTTTAATCACTATACATAGGTGTTGTGGATAAGTGACAGTCGTATATAATTTCATTATATTGCATATTCGTATACTCAGTCACAGTTAATTGCTGATATTCAATGGTAAAATTTCAAAAGAACATTGTTTGTACAATGTTCGTCATTGTCAAAGAAGCTGATTCGTAACTGATATATATTCGAAGACAAAATGAAATGTCAACTCCGAAAGGTTTCAAAATTATTTTGTCTCTTGTGATTGAACAATTACCATTTATTGTTTCTCTTTCGTGATAGTTTTTTTTATAAATGTGTGACTTAACATTTGACAATATGATAAGACTAAATAAAACGAATTTGTAAAACTCTGAAGTGTAAGGTGAAACGATGAGAACGACAGGAATAAATGCATACAGATAAACGCATATCGTATAAATTTTGTTGAACTTAAATATATTTCCTATATACTGACACAGATGGACGATTCAGACAATCTATGACAAACGTGATAACTGCAACTTTTTAATTGTCAACTTCCCATTTCTCAGCAGTACCACCTTGGTTTTCCAACCGTATGGTTTTACTTGACATTACAACTATTTTGATCTGAGCGTCACTGATAAGTCTTATGTAGACGAAACGCGTCTGTTGTATTAAATTATTTTCCTGGTACCTTTGATAACTATTTACTATATTTCAACCAATACTTTACGCTCGTGAATGTTCATAAAAATCAGATTGCTCCAACATGAGCAACAATTTTACCTCAATTGAACAGTAAGTGTTCAATGTGAATCGTAAAATGAAAACATCATGAGTATAATACCAATTTGGGTATACCTTGACCAAACAGTTAATATACTCGATACCAAAATTTATGATTTAAGGGATGGTTTTTCATTTCCTATCGTTAATTATTCATTTTTAGATGGTGATGTTCCCTTGCAACCATCTTATGGTGTTTATATATATCAACTTGTAATAATCGCTCGTGTATGTTACAGCGTATTAGATTTTAACAAGAGAAATTTGTGTATTACTCAAAATTTATTATATCAGGTTTTCGATATCACAAAACATTTACTTAATTTTTTTATCGGTACAAGGACCTCAATCGTAAATGTAATTCAACAAGTAGACATCTCATACGTTTAGGAATTTGACATTGACATTGTTATGGCAATATTCTTAACAATAAGCAGAAAAATGTCGGCATTCACATCAAAAGCTGACAAAACCTTTAAACAAACTTATAATACTTCAGTTTCATTATGTATATCTCTTTCATATTCATTTGTTTAAATTTACTGTTTGCAATAGCATGAATTGTTCTATATGATAAGGATGTTCTTATCCCGGGCATAAAAACAATGCCGTATTTGGCAAAAACCTTTTCAACTTTTTATCTTCAGTGCTGTACAACTTTGTACCTTTTTCACTTTCGATCTTTTATATCGGGGCGTTATGTATTCGGGTTTATTTTTCTGTAATTAGTTAATACTTCAGTTTCTTTATGTATATCTCTTTCATATTCATTTGATAAAATTTACTGTTTGCAATAGCATGAATTGTTCTATATAATAAGAATGTTCTTATCCCGGGCATAAAAACAATGCCGTATTTGGCGAAACCTTTTCAACTTTTGATCTTCAGTGTTGTACAACTTTGTACTTTTTTCACTTTCGATCTTTTATATCTGGGCGTCACTTGTAAGTCTTGTGTGGACAAGGCGCGTTTTTGGCGTATTGAATTTTAAACCTGATGCTTTTTGTTATCTATTAATCATGTTTTTCTTTGTCTAATATGTTCTAATTTGTATAGTAGTCCTGTAATATTATGTTGTCATTTCAATGTTATATTTAACTTTGCCATTAAAGTGCGAGGTTTGGCATGCCACAAAACCAGGTTCAACCCACCACTTTTATTCCCCTTTAAAAGTGTCCTGTACCAAGTCAGGAAGATGGCCATTGTTATATTATTGTTCGTTTCTGTGTGTGTTGCATTTTAACGTTGAGTCGTTTGTGTTTTCTCTTATTTTTGAGAAATTGAGATAAGACGTGGCACGGTACTTGTCTATCCCAAATTCATGTATTTGGTTTTCATGTTATATTTGTTATTCTCGTGGTGTTTTGTCTGATGCTTGGTCCGTTTCTGTGTGTGTTACGTTTCGGTGTTATGTCGTTGTTCTCCTCTTATATTTAATGCGTTTCCCTCGGTTTTAGTTTGTTACCCCGATTTTGTTTTTTGTCCATGGATTTATGAGTTTTGAACAGCGGTATACTACTGTTGCCTTTATTTATTAAGAAGGGATATAGTTACGATACTGTTGTCAGGTCTTAAAAGACTGCATATTTGACTTTAATATTGATTCACATATAGGTTCTTTGCATCGGAAATAAACGGAATTTCCCCACTCTCAACAGTTCAATTTTAACCTCGCGCTTAAAAAGATATTAAAATCTAACTGTCTCGAGTAGAGAATATCGTAACACACTTGTTGCAGTTGTGGAATCTGTATATATAATTATTGATATGATGTTGCGGACTGTTTTGTCTGCCAAACATTGTATTTGAAGAAGCTGATCATGGCAACGTTTGTTTTACAAATGACGTGTTATTTCATAAAAAAAAATGACAATCAGAATAGCCTGAAAAATTGAGAAGTTTAAACAATTTGGCTGCTAAAGAGAAACAAAAGATACGAAAATGGACATTCAAAATCATAAGCCGAAAAGTAACTGATAACGACAAGACAACATAGAAAAAGAACAAAAGTCACGCAAAACTTTACAAAACACAACACAGAGAACGTACTTAGATCTATAATTTTTAATTGTTTATTTTCAATATATTGTGACATGGATGGAGAGTTGTCTAATTGGCACTCATTTCACATTTTCTTTTTCTATAGAAAAAACTAAGCAAATAATCATATACACATGTTAAATTATAATTCACGAGTTATAAAAGATAACAAAATTGTTTAATTTTATATTACAGGGCGTGATTATTGTCTAAATCTGACTTTTTTTTCATAAAGAGTTGCTTTGTTTTGATCATTTTGTTGTTTACAATTTTCATAATTTAAGCAACAGACTGGTATGCAGATGCATTCTATCGCCATAAATCTAATGGTCTGGGTCTTTATTACTTGTTAGAATAGAGTATGCTTCTAGCTTCACTGACCCTTTTTCTATCCTTTAAACTATCATATGAAGATTCACTCCCTAAAACATCTAAACATTTTCTAATTACTAATTCCAAGTCTTTACATCTCATCAATAATATTTTTGATTTTGTATCACTTGATATACAATGAAACTTCGAGCTTTTTATAAATACCTTATACGAAACTTTATAAGCATGTTCCATGCATGATGTTAACAAATTTGGTAGATTTTAGAATTCAGCTTTTAAAATATCATCAATTAATTCATCTATGGCATATTTATGGGTATATGTATTATCTTTTCTCTGCCCCATTTCGGCATCCAAACTCTGATCGATTTTGGACACTAGTTTGTCCATGAGGTACTTGTGTGCCAATGGTAAAATTAGATGAGCTTTTTCTTCTATAAAAAGATTATAGGTAAATTTTTATTATTTTTTTATATTCATGATATATAAACAGTTAGTAATTTTTTACAGCAATGTTCTCTTTCATTGAAATAAAATGTCCATTTTAAGAAAATCATTTGATTATTTATCTGTGAACGATAAATAATTCCACCACTTAAAAAAATGTGCTACGATAATTTACCTCTCGAGACAGTTATATTTTAATATTTAAAGCACGAGGCTTGCCAAGATTATTGAATTATTAAAATTTAGCTGTTGAGAGTGGAGAAATATCATTATACACGAGTCATCGTGGTGGAATCTGTCTTTCTAAAGGTTTTCATTCTTCCTTTTCAATGGTTTCATACAGTTGTGTTCTTTATCTGTGACGCAATCAGTCATGGTCGACTTTTATCATGACGTCACACTGGAATATTAAGAAGAAACCGAGAAAATTGACGTCAAACTTTTAATTTTTACCATTCATGTGCTGAGAACAGAAATGTCACTAGTGAAGAAAATCTTTCTCACACCGATCAAGAAATGGGAAAATAGCACACACATTTGATAAATTAATCTTTCTTAGAAGAATAAACCAAAGAGCAATTCACGAGAAAAAGAAATCTTGTTCAATTAAAAAAAATCTATTCATTTTTTTATTTATAATTTTCTTGTTTTTTTTTATATCAATCATACCAACAAAACACTGTCAATTAAAACAAAATATACTATTTAAACTGTTCTGTTCTGTGCTGTTGTATATTTTATACATCCCACTATACCAATCCCTCATTTTTGTTAAACACATTCACGTGTATGCATTGCATGTTCGTTCATAGAATTGACGAAATTCTATTCATGGATTTTATAAATTGATTATGAAATTTTAGAGGAAGACTGTTTTCTTAGGTTTTCGACAATGTACCTGTATTCACCATGATGATAAAAGACGAGGACAATATCTCAGTCAGTCAAACCATTTAGGCATTAAAGAGGGTTCATTTAAGTTTTTTTTTTAAATTCGAATACTTTTCTTTTAATTTAGAATTGATAAAAAAGAGTCATAATGATGACAACAATTGTATAGTAAGCGATGTATATGTCTCACATTTGCCTCTATAACGCCTGACATCATACATAAAAGCCAATTATATAAATGAAATTCACACTTAAATATCTTTATCAAACGTACAATACCTTAGTTAGTTTAAGCGAAGCAAAGCCTGGCAGTGTGTGCCTTAAAAAAAGAGCAAATGTTTTTGGGTCTTTATCTGGAAGATTGATTTCACTAGCATCTTTCTCATTAAAGTCTCCGGTTAGCAATTTTAGGAAAACTGGTTACACTTCCATTAAATGGTATTTGTTAGTATAAAGCATTTCATTACCAATATTGATGGTTAAATCGGGGAAATTAAATGGAGATAACGATTCGTTCAGCGGTGTGCCTTCCGTGCTTTTACTTCTGTTCTCAATTTTTTGTCTGCCTGCTCCATGATAAAGTATTTTAATAAGACTGGACTATCTACAAATTAAAGTATACATGTTAAATAGTTACCTATATGATCACTAGTCTTAGATATACTGATATTCATTGTTCCCTTCCATGTTGAAACCAAGTCGATATAAATAAAGATGTGGTATGATAAATAAATGCATAAGAATTTAATGTTAACAAGAAAATTAGTGTCATTAACATCGGATGCTTGTCCTTTAATTTTTTTTATTTGCAACATATTGTACATTAGGATTTTAGATTTAAATAAAAAAATGTTCAATATTATGTTTAGCATGTAGTGCTCATAAATCTAATGTTGAACTCTAGTGAATTCAAAAAAATCCAAACCTTTTAAATGGTATTCAAATAAAGAAAGGTAAAACAACGCAAACCGTTTTAGAATGCAAGTAATAAACGAAATTTCTTAGCGAGGCTATGCACCACTGATTGCACTATTTACAGTGACATTCATTTGCCTTTTGAACTATTCATGGTCCATACATGTCGAACATGTAAATAAAATGTCTAAACCCATATAGCAGATATAGAAATGTTATTCAAGGGACCTTAATGTTCAGATATATATATATAAAAAAAAAATAAAAAATATATATATCGCTTTTAGAAACTGTAGCACTTTCCGGATATTTAAGACTTGAATTAAATTTATCACTTTTCTTCCTTAGTTGAACAAGACATCCACAAAATTCACTCCCGACTCCAGGATGGTGCTGTATCTCTACTTTAAAGTTTTTAACTAATATAAATATCGATAAAACATTGCGTCAGTAATCCACTGAAGACAAATTATGCCTGTAAATAAAATGCAGGATATAGTGTTATATTAGTTTAACTTGTAAACACCATTAAAGTTCAACACTTGTTTAAAGCGTAAACTGAAAAAAAATTATTTAAAAAAAATACAAAATATTACTGTGTTATAATTTCATTTGTTATTATAACTTACATTTATTGTACTTGATCACTTGGCGACGAAACACAACTATGAAGTTAATATCTGTTTATTGATGAACATAGTTATAGATTGTTTTTAATATTAGTTATTTTTAGAATTAATTTTTGCTATTAGCATCAGATGTTTGTTGTTGATATAAATGTTAACAACATCGGTGATTATTTTTTATTCTACTAGTAATACAAATCAGCCCAAATTACCTTTTTTATGCAGGTAGTGTAACACATAAGAAACCTAATTTTGTAATGGTTGAACATCAATGGACCTATTTAGACTGTTACTACTTTGAGACGATCGATCTGATTGATTCAAATTTCATTAACGACGACATTGATACTAATTGATACTGTTTTTCGAACGTAAGTGATATTTTTAACAGAACCGGGATCAACTTCATGGTATAAACCAAAACAGAAAGTTCAAAAGGTCTTCTTGTTTTGCGATAGAAACATTTTCTGGTTCGAAGTGGATGTTGCTTTTTTCAAAAATATTTTTGACAATTCTAAGTTGACTTGATAAAAACGATAGAATGACATGATTCAACATAAATCTCTCTCAATCGATTAACTCATACACATTTGAGAAATTATTTCCCCCGTTCGAGTGTTTGGTGAAACAATGAATATATCGAAATAAAAGACATTCACACTGTTACGAAATACTGTGGATTCATTTATTTTCGTGGGTACCAGTTTTCGTGGATGAAGGGAAAATGACATGTTCGCGGATATTTAATTTCGTGGTTTTGCCATAGTCTGCATACACACCTATATAAAATCTGTCATTCGTTGCACATTTAATTTCGTGGTTCACCTGTACCCCCAAAATCCACAAAAAAATGATATCCAACGAATAATGATAAATCCACAGTAGTTTCTCTATAATTTAAGTTGCAAAAGTGAAACACATACATTGACAACGCTCTCTCTCCACCCACACACAAACATAGTAGACTCTTCAGGCACAGTTTTATCTTCTTCAGGAATTTCTTTTATTTTTATCTGCTAGTCTTTCGTAACAATGCTAAAACTATAGCTTATTATTCTAAATATTTAAAAAGAAGAATAAAAAAATGTTTCGCAGGTTCTTATCAAAATTATAAAGGTACGTCACAGTTTGGTTTTAAATCTAGTTGATAATGATTTTTAAAAAATAATATTGAAATGTGAAACACAATTTTTTTTTTCTCTGTAAGGCAGAAAACAGAAAGGGGTTCAGAAATTTAACGTAAAATTATAGTGTTGGTTGACAAAGCCATTTGAATGGTCCCAAAATGTCAAACTAGCCTCTGATTTTATTATTGAAAAAGATGGCATTTCATTTGTACAATAAGATGAATGATATTTCAAAGCTTCTGGTATCTAAATGTAAACCAGGTATACACGTAATTTTAGAAATTGGTTTGCGATTAAGTCAATAGAACATTTTTTACAGACCTAAAAATCATTATTATATAGACGGGTTAATTCTTTAAAAAATCTCGCATTGACAGTGACATGGAATCGGACTTGATCAATGCATTTACTGGGGGTATTACGATGTAAATAGAAAATCAGCAGATCTAGAGGTTCAACCAGATTCGGAGATGAAACATATTGATATCTTGGATTTGTTGATGAATGATAGTCGTAATAAGTTGTGCGCGTTTGGATTCAAATAGCTGAAAATTGTAACTTTTTATGCGAACTTTAAGTGCAACTAGCTTTTCAACGAAATTTGACGGACAGAAATTTTAAACTGATATGTTCCTTGTGAACTTACAATATGATATATTTTTTTCTTTTAACTTGTGACGCATGTTGTCCATATTAGATCTTTTATGCAGCCGACACTGTGTCTCATATATTCATTTTGATTGTTGAATTGCTCTGACATTGATTTGATATGCCTCAGTTTTTTATTTGTGTCATTTGATGAAGAAATTGTCGTTTTCACTTTGGTATTTTTGTTGATTAATATTTTCCTCGAAGGTTTTTGTCTAATAGCTATTAAATCCCAAACGGATTTTAACATCTCTAAACTTCTGTCTCCTGTATCAGTATGGCGCGTAAATGATTAATGTCAAAATTTGAACAATATTGATTGTGGTATTGATTGTCATATACAGAAATATTAGAGCTCCAAAATTTAAAATACGTTTATTACACACTGGTGCTTTAGAATGTTATTTAAATGTGTTCAATACTTTTCCCACTTACAACTTCTGGGTTTTTTTTTAACTAAAGAAACATTTACGCCTTTAAATGTATACAAGTTGAAAGACATATTGAATGTAAGTAAATTGTAAACCTGTCTCTAATTTTGATACTTGTTGAAGGCGTAGAAATACATTTTGTGTCGGACTTTCAAATATTTCATTCTAGCTTGGACATAATTCTGATTTGTTTAAAAATCCATATGATGATCATTTTTCCAATAAGTTAATTGATTTTTTACTTTAATATTTATCGTTATTGAAAAAAAAATTAAATACGATATAGAAAGCAATGGTTTGCGAAGGTGTTACACACAATTTATAAACTTTTGTAATCATATGTCTGAAAAACACATTTAAAATGTAAACATAGTTTGATTCCTGTATAAATTGACACTTGTATATTTGTCTGATTTAACCTACAGCCCGCAACAGAGTAGTGATCGGATTCGCGTTTCTTTACCGTCAGAATAAGTTACGTTATCGACAAACTTATATTCTTCATCGACAAAATATTTCATGTCCAACGTTTAAGTTTTCATTGTTTAAGTCGAAGTTTTTTTAACACAGTCCAACATTTTTTATAATCAACCTCTGTCATTGGCATTTTCATTTTAACGGTAAAGTATGATCAAATACGGGATCTACGAAATTTCTATCATTTGTTACGAGGAAATCATTATTCAATCGAACATATGTCTTTGTTCATGACACATATTATGAAATACAAAGGAGTTGAAATGATCAAATACTTTCGAACTGACGGAAACAAAAATACATAATCTAGAATGTGTGTTCTGTCATAAACAATGGCTTCGTCGTGCGAATCGACGAGATCATGCTACATGTAACTGATCTTAGCTGTAGAAACAGTTGGTGCGACCTCGATAAAATCTTTATCAATTTAATATAAGTGATAAATATTCGTAACTACAATGATAATGAATTTATTGGAGTCACATCTACTGTTTCTACTGTAAACGTGAACTCGTCGGTTAGTGCAATGAAGACACTTTTAAAGATTGAGATTGTTGGTTTATTCTTTACACCTTCGAGGTATTAAAATTATTTCAGTGTTTATTTAAAGTTAAATTTATTTTCCAATCTCTTCTGTTTAAAATTGTCGAAACTTCCGTTTAAGATTTCTGTGGTAAACTATCTATTCTATAGTTAGGACCGTCCTAAGATTTAATGTACGGAAATGTTTCGGTAAATTAAATTCAAATCCGAATTGAATGTTTATGACACACAAAAAGAGAAACCAGAATCTCTTGATGACCAAACGTATGTACACGTTGGGGCGATTTAGAGCTTTTCAGAAGGAGTGATATTCCACCCTTGTTGAAAGCCTTGTGGAGACATTACCCACATATCTTTTCATTTTCCTATTTACCGAAGGTTCCATGTGGAAATTTCCATTGGATCATATCTGTTAAACTAAATGTACAAAACAGGCTTAAGAAAAGGCGAAATTTCTTTTTCAAACCCGAACTAGAAATCCATTTTTTTCTAATAGAGCACCTTACATTATCTTCAATGAGTTCAGGCATGTGAAAAATTATATAATCATACACAAGAAAGAAATACTGAACAGGCTTTCAGCAATAATTTTTACATATTTAATATTAAGTAAATATTAACATGTACATGTATTTGATAAAGTACAGATATAACAAAGAAACTGCCCGGTATCAGACGTAAGAGTACACTTTTTACTACACACGTAGTCTGGTGCGTTCACTTCTTGTACCCAACTACGCGTGAAGTATGAGTACAGAATCGTCCCATACAGGACATTTTCTATGTTATCCTAGTATATTATCCGACAGTTAAGAATAGAATCTGGTCAAATTTTGAAGTTGAACATGTAGAATTTTTGATTTTTGCCACGGACCATTTAATTTTCATGGAGGAAGGGGCCTGGTAGTTTTTAGAAAACAATATTCTGACCCTGATTTTGACTTAAAAAATCTGCTGCCTCAATATTTTGTCATATGAAAAAAAAATTGTCAACAAAATTTTCCTGTATACACTGTAATAGAAAACAGAGAAAATGTGTCTATGAGACACAGATGCCCCCGCCAAACAGGAGGTAGACGAATGACAGACCTGAAAAGGGGAGACACGGTACAATTCACCTTGATAAAGCTTCAGACCAAATATCAAACCAATCCGACATACACAAGCCGATATATATTTGACAAAAAAATTATAGACCGGACGTACAGACGTACAGACAAGGGTAAATCTTAATGCCCCGTCGCCTAAAATTTTCCCGTTTCAACTGTACTAGAAAAAAGTTTGGCATGTGAAACGGACGAAGACATATTCTAACAGAAGTACAAATACCAGTCCTCCCTTTTGTGTATACATTTGAGAAAACATTTCAAAGTTATTGATTGAATCAAATCCATCACACATACGGTACACATTGTAGTCCGAAAAAATAAAAGACTTCATTCCTATTAAACACCTTTTTAATTGTTTACCAGTATATTTCTTTTAGTTTTGGGTAAAATTGTAAAGGAAATAATACTATCAAAACGTCCTTCCATAAATCTTGTTTTTCTGTTCTGACTTTGAAGAAATTACTACTTTTCGCCCAATCGAAATGGTGCATGGACATATTTTGTTTCATATTATTAGAATTATTTTCAATATTATCGGTATTAAACTTGATTATCGACACATGAAAGTTTGTCAGCATTGTCAATCTTTTTAACGTTAAAGTACCAATAGTTCGGTCACTACTCAATTAAATTTGTCGATAACGTAGCTAATTTTGACGGTAAAGAAACATCAATTCGATCACTTCTCTGTTACGGGCTATTTTAAATATTGTTACGTTTTTATGACACTTCCTGCAATTAATAATTGTGTTATCTAGTAAGATTCTAGCCATTTATAGACTCTTCTTTGGTTTATCATTTGTTTTTCTTCTTAATATTTTATTTCTGTTCCTTAATTCAATTCAAGTTTGAACAACAATATCCTCAACTGAATTCAGCTTTCTAAAACAGAAATACATTTTTAACTTCAATCACAATGAGTAATCGATATGAAAAGTTTATACAGACGTTACGTCATCGCATATTATTTGAAGTATGTGAATTAAATTTTCCTAAGGTAAACACAGACTATGAATACGAAGTTGATTATTTCCACGTTCTTGTATTATTTATACATTTTAAGTTGTTAACGGCTTCAAATGAAATATTATATTTACATGCGTACATTATTAATCACAGTGCTGAGTGTCCTGACAAAACAACTATTAATTACGATAGAGTTAATTGGTATGCATTCAGAATGTGATACAGAAAACAAACATCTCTTTAAACGAATGATTATGATGAAAATGGTAACGATAATGAAGATAACAATGACGATAACGTTGGTGATGGTGATGATGGTGACGATTACGACGATGATAAAAACGATGAAAGTGATGATGATTTTATATATATATAAAAAAAACCAAGTAGTCACTAAACTTATTTCGGTGGGTGCAAAAATTTTGGATTCCTGAAAATGCATCATTGCGAATTTCATTCAACTGATCCGCTGAAAAATAAAAATTGTTCTGTAAAATAAAATTGATGTTTTACTCACGTCAAGCTCAGATCCACATTAATTTTGGAAATATTGGTGGCTCTGAGAAAGTTATGTTTTTTCCCACTAATTTAATTGGTGTTTTTTGTAATATTACCTTTAAGTGATAATTGTGTTATGTCGTGTGACGCCAATAACCAATTAAATCCTTCTGTTGTATATATTTTTTCTCTTTTCAATATTATATGACTATTTCTTAATTCATTTTGCACAAATTTTAAACAGGCTTCAGCTTATCAAAACATTTCATGAATTCAACAAAATTTCAATCACACTGAGTAATTAATATAAACATTTTATCCAGATGTCATCGTGTATTTTTTGAATTATGGGAATTCAATTTTCCTAAGGTAAACACATACTATGGATAATATATTGATCATCTTCCAATTTCTTGTCTTATTTATAAATCTTTAACGTTAACTGTTCCCTAATGAAATTTCATATTTGCATGTATACAGTATAAGTAACAGTACCGAATGTCCGGACAAACCGACAATTAATACCGATACAGATAGCTGGCTAGCATACAGACTGTGATACAAAATGAACACATTTTTGAAAGACTGGTTATGATGAAGAAGTCGGCAACGATGAAGAGGACGATGGCAATATCGATTATGATGTTGGTGATGATGGTGACAAGGATGATGACGATTACGACGACTACGACGACGATGATGATAATGAGGAGATGGGGGAGGAGGAAGAGGAAATTTTTTAAAGGAGGTGAAAGCAGTCAACAATATGTTATAAACTATGAACCACTTCAAATGGAAATTGCCAAATATGAATTAAATACTAAAAGAGGGATGATACCATAGAAACATTTACAACAAACTGCAGTGCCATTGCCAAAAAAGAAAAAGGACAAAAAGACACATTGTAGTACAGAAGACACTGCATAGAACACTAAAGACTAAGCAACACGAACCCCACCACTGGTGATGATCTCAGATACTCCTGAAGATAAACAGCGCCAGTACCTAATATATAGTGTGCAAAACCATTGTGCATTATTTGTGCATTTGATACAGAATACTTATCAACAAGATATCTTGGTATGAATTTTATTTTTTAGAAAAAGATCGAGACGTTTCTCACGTACCCATAATTTATCAACTTTCTGATCAGAAACTAGTGAGGTTTAACAAAGTCTGAGAAGCAGGCTCTTGAATACCGAATGAAAATTCCATAGGCAGGTGAAGTTAATATTGCTAAATTGGGGAAATTGATAATTCCAAAATTTATGACTCATCTGTCATAGATTATGGTACTGATTTGACCGCTTTGGTCAACTCGAGGTTGAAGTAAAAAATGAGGATGAAAAAGCCGTGCTTTTTTATTTTTTTATTTTTTATCTCAAGTTTCAGAGGATATTAGAACGCATTCACGAAATCGCGGGCATTTAGACTAAATATCTGGACGCCTTTTTTTCCGTTCCCCCTGAAATAACTCGAACGAAATGATCATAAGCGAGGATGACCAAATGCGACTATATATGCATGGTACCTATAGGACATAGAGGAATGCTGATTAATTTATTGTGGAAGGAAGAGAAGCGACAAACAAAATGAGGTCTTCTCGTTTAATAGTATAGATATTAATGGGACATCAACAATATATCTGAATATGAAATTAAATGATCTGTCTTATCTGCTTTTCTTTTTCGAAAGTGTCTGATGAAATTCTGACTGGTAGCTGTATAACACATATGAGTGGAACAGTTGATCACGTTAAAACATCTTAGTCGAGTTTGTCTATTTGATGAGCTTTGCTTTACTGTGATGAAGATTGCAAATTTCAACGCAAAGTCGTTAACAAAGGCCTTATAGAACAGGTCTGTAATTATCAGGCCTGTGTGTTTTAAACGTACAGCCATCTGTGCAAACATATTTGATGTCGTTCGTTCAAATAGATAAATCAATAAAATTGAGAAAGGAAATGGGGAATGTGTCAAATCGGCAACAACCCGACCGTAGAGCAGACAACAACCGAAGGC
This sequence comes from Mytilus edulis, assembly GCA_019925275.1. Lineage (NCBI taxonomy): Eukaryota > Metazoa > Mollusca > Bivalvia > Mytilida > Mytilidae > Mytilus > Mytilus edulis. The sequence goes on along the minus strand of CM034351.1, from coordinate 98,249,034 downwards.
CACCAATGGGTCTTCAATGTAGCGAGAAACTCCCGCACCCGGAGGCGTCCTTCAGTTTGCCCGAAAAAATAATATAGTATACTAGTTCAGTGATAATGGACGTCATACTATACTCCGAATTATACACAAGAAACTAAAATTAAAAATCATCCAAGACTAACAAAGGCTAGAGGCTCTTGATTTGGGACAGGCGCAAAATTGTGGCGGGGTTAACAATACGCACATTAAAATTCAGTTCAAGAGAAGTCAGAGTCCGATGTCAGAAGATGTAACAAAAGATGTATCAAGTATTTAATAAATAAATAACTCAGTTCGTCTCTCCGCAATTTGATATTTCCTTTTTTCATTGCAAACTATAGTTAGCGTTTACTTTTTGTCTAATTATGCAGGGACGCGTATGTTTAACTTTAACAAATCAGTACTAATCTGGACACATGGATTCAGTGATATTTTCATATAAGGGGTTACAGAAGTAGGTTGTTTTTGTTGCATATAGTTTTAATGTTCAGGACAACCAATTTCACGAGCTATATGTCATTCGTTTTGTCAACTGCCATCTGAGTATGAATGCAAATCAACTATACGAGGAAAACAGCGAAACAACAGAAAGACTCAAGTGCAACAAAAAACAAACGACAATGCAACACATACAGCAAAGAACTATAAGATAACAACTGTAAATTTACTGACTTGGTACAGGACATTTTAAGAAACAAAAGGTGGGTTAAACCTGGTATTACAGCTAGCTTAACCTTTCACTTGTTTGACAGTGGCATCAAATTCCACTCTATTGACACCAAAAACTACATTAACTTCTCCATATGAATTTCGAATGCCACTTTCAACAATAAGTTCTGTTTTGTTTGTTGAGGAAGCCGTGATAAAAAGTGAATAAGTCAATTTCAGACCATTCACCGAAACATAAAATTTATCTATTTAACATTCTTAAAAATTTCGAAACTTGTTTCGGTGTTATGTCGTTGTTCTCCTCTTATATTTAATGCGTTTCCCTCGGTTTTAGTTTGTTACCCCGATTTTGTTTTTTGTCCATGGATTTATGAGTTTTGAACAGCGGTATACTACTGTTGCCTTTACTTATCTATAAAAAAAGTAATTACATAACCTCTCTTTTCCGAAAAATTAACTGATAAAAGTTAATAGAAATAATATCTCCAGGAAAAAAGGAATATGAATAACTAGTTCACACATTTTAACATTTTTTATGTTTTGTCTTACAAGTTCTTACACCACATTTGCATACATATGGGTTTCAGAAAAAACATATTAACTCAAAAACAACAGAGTTGCCTCAAACATGTTTATGATTACAAACTTAGATAGGGAAATTATGTAATTGAAAAATGTCATGAAAGGCACAAAAATAATTAAAAAATCATAAATCATTTTTTTAGAAATTCGATGGAAACTTTGATTAATGGACGCATCATTCTTCAATGAATAAGCATGCACTGGGCCAGCATTTGTTTTAGAAAGAAACTAATTTCAGAGTTTATATTTACTAGAATTTTATATTAGTCATGAGAATTCAACTGTATTTAGCAAATAATTATTCAGCAAGCACTCATTTCATAATTTTAATGAAAATGTATATACTTGCAGGAATAGTTTCAAATAAATGAACTAATTATCCGATATATTGGATGGTATAACTATGACACACGACTTAATTGGTTTTCAGGCATATGTCACCTCTATCGCGCTCTACCCTAAAATCAACTGAAGGGATTAATGAGATGTTAAGAGGGTCATAACTTCTGTTATAACTGTAAGTTTAAAATATTATTTGTAATTTAAAATAAGAACAAACTTTCTGGGTAGTATATATTGAATGTTGCTTTCTGTGACAAGACACACAAGTGCAAGCTGAAAAGAGACAAAGGGTAAAAAGAAATGCAAAAAACTAAAACATCTATTCAAAAAATTGTTTATCCCCAACATATAGGTTGCATTTCTGTACAAATAGACAATTTTATTTTTCAAATAGGAACTCCTTTTACGACTAAAACTGTATCACTTTTCTATGACGATTTATACAAAATGTATCCTAGAATAGAAAGCTCGTATGCACTACTATTTTTTCAAGGTCGCGGCATATTTTCAATATTCTGTCATCAGCAAATTAAAACAAAACTAAATATGAATTCTTTTCAAACATTTTTTCGGGATTTATAAAACCACAATCACGTTCATTTTCAATAGTTAGATTCTAAAAGTCTTAAATGTCCTTAATCCAAAAATACTAAATCTCTTGGATGTATTTTAATTGATTTTAGTCTCTATTGCATGATTTTGTTGTTGATTGTTTGTGGCTTTAAGCTAGCTTTCGGTAACTGCGAGTACAATGTACTCTCAAATCGTACTTTCGTGTCAATTTGACCTGTTGATATAATTTTTAATGCTTTTTTGTTAATAAATGTTAACTTATTTCTGGTGTTAAATCTCGTCTTTTAGTTTTAATATAAACACGCTTGTAACTGGTATGACTATAAATGTGTATTTCTTGAACTATAAACAACAAAATTATTTATTATGTAAAATATATTTCCGTTCTTTATTTAAACTGTAAACCTTACAACAAAATTATTCATTTACCTGTGTACATGACTGTGATTGGTTTTGTTTAAGGTTATGGTAGAATTTCTGAAATTATTTTACATCTTACAGCGGTAAACTACTGTTGCAATTATTTACCCACCCCTTATTATGTTAATTTTGTATTTACATTGTGTCAAAGATCAAATTCATTCAGTATGGGCTCGCTTGTGTAAATATGTCTTGTGATTGAATAAGGTCATTTCAATTGTTATTTTGTAGTGTGTCTTTCTATGTTGTGATGTTTAACTATTGTTTCAGGTAAGGGCGAAGGTTGTTACATATAAAAACGTTGAAACCCGCTGAATTGTTTGCACCTGTTTTAAGTCAGAAACCTGATGTTCATTCAAAGTCGTTTGTTGATGTGGTTTATAAGTATTTCTCGTTGTTTATATAAATATAAGGCCGTTTGTTGTCCCGTTTGAATGGTATTACACTAGTCATTATTGGGCCCTTTAAAGTTTACTGTTCGGTGTGAACCTAGGCTCCAAGTTAACTACCCTACTTTGACCTAAACAGTTGTTTCTATTATATTTTACTGAACATATGTGCTATACCTTTCTTCACTTTGAGTCTTTCTCAAAATTCAAGGCGGTCGCTATTTATGGTAATTTAAAGTAGTTACCCAAGTTATGTCTCTATGAGATAAAACATAAAGACCATAACTTGGAACCAGTACGTAAACCACACAAAATATCTTATTATCCTAAATCTGATAACTCAGTGTGGAATTAATATTAATTAGGACACGTGTTTTTATTGTGAAAGGAATACAAAAGAAAACATTTTGTTCCCACCCTTTGTATCTTATTCGATTTGTAAAAGATAGATAAATTATAATTATTTCCAAATGTGTAATTGAAATCACAAAATTGATATTTTGTATAGAAATCTTTAATTTTGCACCATTCGCAATGGGACCTGACCTTCACTTTGAATATTCCGTTATATCGATGACGCTACAAAGCAATAAGCCTGACAATGTCTTTGTGTGTCACATATTTACTGTAGAATGTAGAATTATAGTTTTCATTTAAATCTTTTAATGTTCTAATATAACCAGATATGCAAAAAAAAAACAACGGAACATTCAAACTCATAACTTGAAAACAAACTGACAACGCCATGGCAAAAAAAAAAACCATACAAAAAAAAAACGGCAAAAAAGATTGCTTGACAGGAAAGCAACAGTATACAAAAAAAAAAACAAATTTAGAAAAACTATACACTTAGATACACAAACTGTGAAAAATATTCAAAACAACCACAAAAAATTCATACATTTTAGTAAAAGATACAGAAACAAATTATTAATACTGATGTGAATAAGTAATACCTGTCCAGGTAGTGCCACTTCTTGACACCAGGAATAAATTGAACATAATTTTCCATATTGCAATTACTATTGACTTTTTGTGCATTTCAAATACGAGAAATATTCCTAAATGAATATTAATGTGTGCAATGCAACCAATTCAAAGTACCATTTATATAAAACACACGAATGACATTAAAAAAGTGCGAAAGATAACTTTGAATAAAGATTATCCACGCACAAATATGATATGTTTTCTTATCCCAGAAATAGATTACCTTAGCCGTATTTGGCACAACTTTTTGGAATTTTTGTTCCTCAATGCTTTTCATTTTTGTACTTGTTTGGCTTTTTAAATATTTTGCTCTGAGCGTCACTGGTGAGTCTTATGTAGACGAAACGCGCGTTTGGCGTATTAAGTTATAATTTTGGTACCTTTGATAACTATTTTCTAAACAAAGCAAACGTTCTACACAAATTGACAAAATGAAATATTTGTAGTTTCCCAGTATATCTGCTTATAAATTTTCGTCAAAATCGTAGAACCCTAAAATATTTTACAAAAAACAAAACCCTTCCCATTTTGCATGAACTGCAAATTCGACAAGAGAATCAATAAGGAACAGCATATTTTACCAATATCTTAATTTTATTGAAACTCTAGTAAACACAAATTTATAAATGTCTGTAATTTGTTTTTTTTGCTGACTAAGTTGAATCATTTACATAAACTTTTTTTAAATAAGGGAAAGTTCCAAATGAAATAAACTGGCTAAATACCAATAATTGTTGAGATCATAGGACCAACAGATTTTTCCTAAAAGTTTTTTTTTTTTTTGGTTAACAAAATATTTTTACCACACATTTGTCAAAAAATTACCAAAAATATCGAAGTGAACTTTTCTTTTATAAATAATACGACCGCTAAGGTTAGAATAGACGTAAATCTGTTGATGAAAGGTTTCATTTACAATATAATAGAATACAATAGAATAGAATAGAATAGAATAGCATACTTTATTAATAAATGTATGGACCCTTGCGGGTTTTGCTTATAGAAGGAACGGCAGGATGACAGATAAACAGATCGACGGCGGAATTGATATAGTGTATTTGGTTGTGATACCATTAGAATATCTATAAAAGAAGATGTGATATATTAGTCAATGTGACAGCAGTTAAAGACCATAACTTTTAAATAATCAGTTCTTAATACCAATTTTTGTTATTTTTCAGAATTGACTTTCAACAGTAACATGATTTTTATAAGAAGACTTTTACCATTTCTGGTGTTTAATTCAGTTTATTTATTGAACATTACAAAGATAATGATAATGGACATTATAGTTGCAGAAGCAGTGACATAAACAGATCAGTATTAGTTATGGGAAAGTTTGGTCTATGTCCTTTATGCAGTTGTAACACTAGGTGTATTCATTATGGCATCTGTTGTCCTGAAGTATTTTTATTCACTCAATATTTCATGCGTAAATCCAGGTATACTTGAAGGAGAATGGTGGAACGAAAACAATAAATATCCAGTCAGCATCAACATATATAGAAATCCTCCCGTTTTAATGGTAACATCTGGTGCAAGAAAATTGGTACCGTTAATATATTACTACCACTGGGTCGATGCCTCTGCTGGTGGACTATTAGTCCCCGAGGGTATCGCCAGCCCAGTAGCCAGTACTTCGGTACTGGCATGAACATACGGATTTTTTGTGTTATTAAAATTTGCTGTTATAAAATATTAGAAATGATTATAAAAAAAGGAATGTATCTCCCTCATGCAAAGCTCTGATTCCTTTCACGGATTTGGCTATACTTTTTGGACCTTTTGGATTATAGCTCTTCATCTTTTATATAAGCTTTGGATTTCAATTATTTTGGCCACGAGCATCACTGAAGAGACATGTATTGTCGAAATGCGCATCTGGTGCAAGAAAATTGGTACCGTTAATTTTATTGTCCTCAAGGCTCCATTGAAAACGAAAGTTGTGTATATTATGTTGATGATAATTGGAATAATCCAATAAGAAATATGCCCTTGACATCATTGAAAACAGGTCTTACACATAGGAACGATCTTTGTTCAGTCTGTCACAAAGACACTCCTGTAGATCTATTAGCATAAGACACCAGTCATATTATAATCCTTGCTGCATTGACAAAATGATTGAGCGGAGTAAAACCTGTACTCTGGATAAATACTCACTGAAAAGGAAAACATACAATGCAATGTCAATGCAGCAAGGATTATAATATGACTGGTGTCTTATGCTGCAATGGACATCACAATCACAATTCTCTAGTTGTGTAAACGTCGAGTAGTTTTCACAAAATAATTCACGTCCAGAATAAGTCATGTACTTATTATATATGTCTAATAGTTCATATTTGTACAGGTCCACATGGCTTGAGTTTAAAAAATGATTCAGAGGTGTGGTGAGAAAATGTACCAAAGATTCATTAACATAAATGGAATATTCATTGTCAATTTTTCTGACCAGCGTATAAAGTATATATTGAAAATTGAATTTCTTAATATTTAAAAGATGTCTTAAGTGACTATATCTGTCTACTTCATACATTACATCAATGAAGTTATATTGCGTTGTTTGATCATTATTTCTATTACAAAAGTAACAGTATATATTCTTTAAGTTACCTATCACATGAGTTATTGATGTCTCGGTACATAGCTTTTCCAGCTCTTGATGATATGGTTGCCACACACCTATATCATTACATTTCGATATCGACTGTCCATCATACAGTGGTGGACTACAAAGATAACAAAAAACGTTTTTGAAATAACTGAATTGATTGTCGTAAGTCTGACATGCGTGATCTATATCTGAATCGTACGATTTCCATGTTCCAGAAATGTTACATGAATTTATCCCATAGAAGAGCCTTGAGTTTTCAGTGCTACATGATCGGAGATTTAATTCATTCCTAAGGTCTTTTATGTAGGCTATACTACAATTATTAATAATTGAAGAATTATAAAGTTCATCCTAGGAAGACATGAAATTAAAGTCTACGGATTCGCGACAATCAATACCAATTCTCCATGCTAATAGATCTACAGGAGTGTCTTTGTGACAGACTGAACAAAGATCGTTCCTATGTGTAAGACCTGTTTTCAATGATGTCAAGGGCATATTTCTTATTGGATTATTCCAATTATCATCAACATAATATACACAACTTTCGTTTTCAATGGAGCCTTGAGGACAATAAAATTAACGGTACCAATTTTCTTGCACCAGATGCGCATTTCGACAATACATGTCTCTTCAGTGATGCTCGTGGCCAAAATATTTGAAATCCAAAGCTTATATAAAAGATGAAGAGCTATAATCCAAAAGGTCCAAAAAGTATAGCCAAATCCGTGAAAGGAATCAGAGCTTTGCATGAGGGAGATACATTCCTTTATTTATAATCATTTCTAATATTTTGTAACAGCAAATTTTAATAACACAAAAAATCCGTATGTTCATGCCAGTACCGAAGTACTGGCTACTGGGCTGGCGATACCCTCGGGGACTAATAGTCCACCAGAAGAGGCATCGACCCAGTGGTAGTAATAAAATTAACGGTACCAATTTTCTTGCACCAGATGTTACCATTAAAACGGGAGGATTTCTATATATGTTGATGCTGACTGGGTATTTATTGTTTTCGTTCCACCATTCTCCTTCAAGTATACCTGGATTTACGCATGAAATATTGAGTGAATAAAAAAACTCCAGGGCAACAGATGCCATAATGAATACACCTAGTGTTACAACTGCATAAAGGACATAGACCAAACTTTCCCATAACTAATACTGATCTGTTTATGTCACTGCTTCTGCAACTATAATGTCCATTGTGTTTCATTTTTCATTTCGAGGCTTTTTACAGTTTATGATGTAGTATGTGGTCTTGTTCCACAACATATCATAAGAACTATACTAATAAGTTGGAAAGTGCTTGCCATATTATATTGGTCCTATGCATATAACTAATAAAAGAACAACGAAAAAGTGGACTAAAATTCTGAAATATTGTTTTAAGAAGAAACTTCAACTAATAAATAAATTATATTCTCTGATGTTCACCAGTTCACATCCTTGTGTAAATATAAAAAAGAAGATGTGGTATGATTTCCAATGAGACAACTAATAGTATCCACAAAAGACCAAAATGACACATATATTAACAACTATAGGTAACCATACGGCCTTCAACAATGAGCAAAGCCCATACCGCATAGTCAGCTAGAAGGGGCCCCGATATGACCATGTAAAGCAATTCAAACTAGAAAACTAACGGCCTTATTTGTATAAAAAAATTAACGAAAAACAAATATGTAACACATAAACGACAATCACTGAATTGCAGGTTCCTGACTTGGGACAGGCACATGCATACACCTAAATGCGTCCAAGCTTAGCAAAAGGTCGTGCGACATATAATCAATCAAACAAACTTTTTAAGAATAATTCTTTAAAGAACGATCGTTTTTATTGGTCAATTCAAACCTTCAATCTCACACCTGCGAAAATAGAATACACGTACAATAACGTTGAATGGACTCATCAATATTCACGTAGCTTGTCAAGGTCGTTTAAAGCTTCCATCGTCGTATTCGAGTACATGATTGTGTTCTTGATTATCCAATTACGTTTCTAGCTTTTATACATGTATACTTGTAAAATTATTGATTTTATTATTTTGAGCAAGAGTAACATTTCAGACTTTAAAATCTGATAATTTTTTCCCATCGAAATATTTAATTTAATTGTCTCCTCTCTGGATTAAGGGACGACATCTATGTAGGATAACAAAAAAAAATCATTCACATAGTTTTTTCACTGAACCCCCGCCCCTTCATAACTTAATTTGGAAAAAAACTTGAATGACCAATATGGATATACAATGTATGTAAAATCGGTAAATAAACAAAAATTGCAGCAATTTTTACCCAACCCCCAAATTATTTGAATTCAGTTTTTTTTTTATCTTACATAAATCTTTTTCGTCCGTATGGGAGCTACCATTTTATTTTGATTTAGGGGGGGGGGGGGGGGGGGGGGGCTTGAATGAAACATTTTGTCCTGCATATTTTTAGGTGTAATCTCTATCCTGTCTTTTTTAATTTTCGGTCTATTCAATCCTGCCTTTTTTATTAGTTTATGAAACCGTACTTAACTACACAAATAACAAAATTACATACTGACGATATTGTTAGATTTTTTCTAGTAAATGTGTCTGTGTTATAAATTTGCATGTCCGGTATTCATATTCTTTCGCAAGTTTTAGGATCTTTTATGTATTCGACATAGGATAGTGTAATGTTTTTCCTGATTCAACGGTTTACTTGATTTTGAAAAAAAATCCCGAAATTCTAAGTAAATTCAGAACATGTAACCAACCATGCTTTGATTAGAAAAAATGGAGATGGCAAACCATGGCACAGTGGAAGGAAAGGTTCTTTATAAACTCTAGCGATATACTTCATGAATTTATAATCAGTTGAAAAACGAACGTAAATTTTTTAATGTAAATATTTAAATAGAAACATAGAAAACAACATGTTTTTAAAAGCGTGTTTATTCACTATAGTGCCTAACAAGATTTTGTGAGGTAGACGAAATTGACTTTAAAACGATCGTATTGACTTTTGATGTGCAGAAATAGGCAGATCGGACATATTTTGACTTTAGTTACTTACTTCTTAAGTTTGGGATTAATTGTAATCAACATATTCCAATGAGACTGAAAAATGCTTTTTTTTATTATGATAAATAATAATTTTACCTGCCGTAGTCGTGCGTAAAATATATTTCGGTATTTCTCTTACGAAAATGACTTGTTTAATGGAACAAAACGTATTATTTGTAAACTTTCTCTTTACTCTTCACAATAGGCTTTTAAAAAATAACCTTTCCAACTGTATATTCCGAAAATTTTGTAAATATCGAATAAGTGGCAATTCTTACCTTTCATACCTTAACTTTCATTGATAAAACATAATATTGACTCGTCCAGTGTCCAGTTTGAAGGTCATTTTAGTTACCGGTCACATTCATGCACGTTCTAATTAATCAATAGTCATGTATGAAAAGCATAAACAAGTTTGAAGGTAAACTAATAACAACTTAATCCAATCAAATTGCCTACGATTCAATAACAATGACCAGTCCACATCATAAAAATGTATAGGGGTAAACTGGGTAGGGAGAAAATGTCAGATATATTAAGTTCATTATTTTGCAATAACGAGTAAAAATTTGTTAACCAATAGATTTGTTATAATTTCATAATCATGTCGTTATGTATTGGTATAGTTTTTGGATCTTTCATTAGCGTATTTAAGGCTGTAGAAAGTTTGGTCTTCAAAAGTCAACATAATCATTGACTTTATAAAGAAAATTCGCCTTTTTAAAACATTGAATGTTTCACAAATAATACGCGACAACAAAGCAAATCATTTCTTAAAACACTGCAAAAAAAATAATTCTGATTGATGCAGTGGTATTGTCATAAATTGCACTGGAGTGAACAGTGGTACATCAAACGTCGAATTCCCTCACACAATGTTATCACACACTATAAATATATTGATAAAAAGGTGAGTTCCTTCTTGTACATGCATTTAGTCATCCGTAATTTCTTGTGATTTCGTTTATCAGTTTATCATACATGTGATGATTTTGTATTTCATTTTAAATACACATGCATACTACCATAGATCACTGTATCGGATAGTTCAACAATGTTATGTAAAGCTCTATTCTTACGGTATGAAATTAAAAGATAACTGTTCATCCAATTAAAATCAAAAACAGTACATTTATATTGTTCTTTATAAACTACGACATTTCTCACACGTATTTATTTATTATTCAGTTCCACACATGCAAACGAAGTAATCTTCGCCGATGTAACATTTCAAAGTTTTTTTTTACACCAACATGCTTTCGCTGAATTCATTAACTTGTACAAATGATACGATTATTCGTTTTTTCTTTTTTTTCCCTACCTTTTGGGGACAATGACCAAACGCTTAGCTATCGTGTGTTTGTTTTATAGCGTTAAAATAATAAAAGAGGAATGTGCAACCCATCATACATTATTGTAAGGGATCAGTATTATGAGATACTTATTATAAGTAACTACAACATTGTCAGGATAATAACCTAGCGTCAGTATATGGAAGAAATTAAAAGTGGTTCATATATTCATCCGTATCAAAGCGGCACATGTACTTTATTTTGTCCTTATATTTTTCATAATGCGGTACAAGATAATTGTGTTGCTGCATGCATAAAGAACTACAGTATAACATTTCGACCCTACCGTTTAAAATTCACAAAACATATGTTAAATTCTTTTGACCGCAGATTTGTAAACTATTGACGTTCGTAGTAACATAACTACATTAAATTACTATATGCAATGCTACTATATAAGTATTGACAAGATACAGAACCATTAGGGTTATCATATATTTAACAGGGTTTTTTTCGGTTATAAATCAACTATTTAGAAATAAAATAAACTTCAAACCTGATAAAGACAATGAAAACCGTAATAACCGATTTTATTATATTACAAATCAGTTGAATGTCTTCTAGTTTATCGACTTATTGTATAAATCGCTTTTGAGCTTGATCTGGAAACACGCAATTTGCCTTTACACAAAGACACTGTTTTTCTATTACATATAAATGAAACAAATATAAACACACCTTGAAGTACATTCAAGAGCCAAACAATCAAAGAAAATGCATTTTCTATGAGAGATAACGGTAAAAATGATTCAGCTATTTGGAAGATCCACGTTATTCCGGTTATCGTAAATAATTTGACGTAAACAGTGAACTGGCTTCGATTTGGTCCAAGCTGTTCATCTGTTACCCTAAAACTAGAAGCTATAGTTCTAGCAGTGGGTGAGAACAGGGCTACATTAATACAACATACAAGAACGATAGGTGCAATAAACGTGATAACTATAGATATTTGTTGATTTCTCTTCTTTGCTTAGCAATTTCATTTTGTTGTGAATATCAAATAGGTCAAAAACGTCAAAAATAAACATACCAAGGAAATACAAGTACAAATCATTAAAACAATTCCAGAAACATCCTTAAATATGTTTGATTCGCTCTCTTCGTTAATGAGCCATTCGTAATCGTCTTTACATATTCTAATCCTATTCATTGGTGTTATAATGTATCTAATAGGACTTAGTTTCTTCCTTAAAATTGGGACATTTAAATTTCGCGTACCATTTTCTTCGGTGAATCCTTCATCTTTCAGTTCAATCTGTTTACAAATGAGCAACTCTGACACTAATATATAAGTTTTCATCCTGGTCCGTATTTCTGAATAAATATAACAGGTCCGAACCAAAGTCAACGTTTTGAAAATTTCGGGCAACAATAATGGGTTAACCTACTCATTTACTGTAAACTTATAGATAAAATTCCCATTTAAAATGTCAATTGTTGAGTTAGTCAGTTTTAATTAATTTTCTTCAACCTCTGTCCGATTTACATATACGTACAACGGGAACGACATCTTCATATAAATTGATAATCTATTACTGTCTCCTCGTTTAAGTATTAACTCGTTCGAGCATGAAGATCTAAATGTCAACATCAGAAGATCTTGTTTAAAAAAAGTCGTAATATTTGTAATGTATGATATAATGCTGACTTTAACACTTTGTAAGAATTACACACTAGAAACATTGTCGTTGTTTATAACTCCTTCCATTCCCAGTGTAAGAATATACCCCAGTCCAGACGTTATTTCTAGCAGTGGACGCATGCATTCTTCCTTAATACTCGACCGGGAAAACAAGTCAGGTCTGAACAAGTTTGCTGAAAAAAAGGATATAGAATCATCAACATATAACTATTTGTAAATTTAACTTAGAATAATATGTAAAGATATAAGAAAATTAATTAACTAGATTAGAATGCATTCGCTAATATTGGAAAATACGCAGATTGGAAAGGAAATTTACTAGACAAAAGTCTTATTGGTGTACTTGTGTAAAATGAAAATAAGACCCTGTTCACACTAGCATTTTTTTTATCGATCTAATTCGAATCGATCTAAATAAAACCAGTTAGCGTTCACATTATCTTTAATCATATCGATCTCTATCGGTCTAATATGAACCACTGCGTTCACACTACAATTAAAAACGCAATCGATCTAACCTATTTGCCAACATGTTTACAGTTTGTTTTAAAGGTCTTTTAACAGAGAAATATGGGTTAAACAACGAACCTCTGAGATAGTTTTGCCGCTATACATGCACATACGTTATTTTCTATTCAATCGTACTAGTTTAAACCGATCTCTGCGTTCACATCTAAAGTAAGATCGGTTTACATTAGATCGATTCAAACTAAACTACCTCTTTTGGTGTTTTAGTTTAGACCGATTGAAGATCGATTCAATGCGTTCACATTAGCCCTTAAACCGATCTAAAGTGAACCGGTCTAGTTTAAATCGATAAAAATGTCCTAGTGTGAACGGGGTCTAACACGTAACAGATAAGTTGCATCCAAAGCGCCTTCGGGCTGAATCTTTATCAGAAACGCACAAAGTTAATTTGACAGCCGAGGACCCGAATACACACCACATATATAATTTGTAAATGATTTCATGTTTAAAATTTAAATAGAAAACAGTTCAACTAAATTCAGATGGAAACCGCTTCATTATAATATTCCTACATAGCAGTTACAATTCAAATAGAAAATATCTGAGAATGATAAATTCAATTTTTGTAAAACAGAAAAAGATTACTGTAATGTTTTTGTTACATGTTCACTTTGAAAGTTTTTTTTAGAAAATACATTATCTTATCTCAAAAACAAGATATTAGCTATATTGTATTTGAATACAAAATATTCTATCACGAGTATACTGGTTGTATTTATTGTTTTTACAGTATTTATAAGTCATACTAAGTTTCCGAAGAAAAAATGAATTCATAGATGTGAATGATATGTTTATAAAATGATAACAAAGGGTCATGAATTAAAACAAAACAGTCTCTAAAAATGTATTTTTCAATAATTTAAAACGATTGATATAATAGAAACAAGCTCATGTTTTATTATATTCTGGGTATTTTTACTCGGAAAGTATTTCATAGGGAGACTTTATTGGAGCTTGGACAGTGAAATAAAATTGTAACAAGTAATCTGTAAAATAATGTATATTTATTAAAACAAAACAATTACCTTTTTTATCTGAGGACCATTGTAAAGAGAAAGAACAACAACGATCACTTGAAGAAAAAAAAATTGTTATAAAAATCGGATTTATAGCTGCAAACATGAAATTTCCTATTGATTGATTGTAGAAACTAAATTAAGTATATAAATAATACAGTGAAACTAACATGATTGGATAAAAGTAATGGTTTTCCTTTAAAGAAACGAACTGTAGTAATAACAAAGACCAACGCCTAAACGTCATGCCTACGGTAGTGTCACTCTTACACATTAAACGCGTTTGAGCGGAGAGGCATAAAAATTTACCAATTTCCCGCATGACTTCCTCAATTAACACCCTAAAATTCGTTAATTTTCAAACTAGTGATGAAATGATAATTTGTACCGTAAATATAACCATAATAGAGTTGTAAAGTTGGTCTGGTCTGCACTCCTCTTTATCTATTTTGTTTTTAGATGTTCTGTCGTAGTTTAAGAGAGAAAACAAGACACGATACGAAGGTTGGAAAATATAGTCTGGGATATTAATGCCCTAGAATCATTGTTGTTTTTTATGTCAATGTTTATATATATGTTTATACTTCCTACGTCTGATAAACTATCTAATGGAATGTTACATTCTTTACAAAATACATTTTTATAAGGTGCATAATATTCAATTACAGGCAGCTTAATGCAGTTATTCACAGCATTTTCATTGTACAGGAATTCTGGCCACATTCCAGTTTGATTACAAGTAGTATATACTATTTCTGTGTTAAATTCCGTATTACATATTTTGCAGAATAGATTTGCACTATCTTTTGGAACAACCAAACGTTCATATGCCCGTCTGATATTTTGGTCTACCTTTTTCAATTTTTCTTTAGTGTTGCATTCACCGAAGCCTTCATTTTCACACTCAACAGTATTACTCTTTGGCTTAATATCTATTGTGCATTTATTTTTCATCGCAAATTTGAAATATTCTTGTGCGGAAATATGAATGATATACGGAATATATGTTCTGCAAGAAATATAAAACTCCCATATTTCTAAATCACCTGTAATCTGCTCCTCTGTGAACGTTGTGTTTATTTCTTTATATTGGCATAAGAAGCAAAATATATTTTTGAATGGAATGTCATCTTTAATCAATGTCACTGGTAAAATGTTCAACAGGTCCTGGTTAGAGTTCTGTTTACAAAGCATGTGTAACCGTGACTGTGGAAAATTAGAGCAATAATCGTACACTATAAATTTACTAGACACTATAGTGTACGATTATTGCTTTTGATTGACATTGATTAAAGATGACATTCCATTCAAAAAAATATTTTTCTTCTTATGCCAATATAAAGAAATAAACACAACGTTCACAGAGGAGCAGATTACAGGTGATGTAGAAATATGGGAGTTTTATATTTCTTGCAGAACATATATTCCGTATATCGTTCATATTTCCGCACAAGAATATTTCAAATTTGCGATGAAAAATAAATGCACAATAGATATTAAGCCAAAGAGTAATACTGTTGAGTGTGAAAATGAAGGCTTCGGTGAATGCAACACTACAGAAAAATTGAAAAAGGTAGACCAAAATATCAGACGGGCATATGAACGTTTGGTTGTTCCAAAAGATAGTGCAAATCCATTCTGCAAAATATGTAATACGGAATTTAACACAGAAATAGTATATACTACTTGTAATCAAACTGGAATGTGGCCAGAATTCCTGTACAATGAAAATGCTGTGAATAACTGCATTAAGCTGCCTGTAATTGAATATTATGCACCTTATAAAAATGTATTTTGTAAAGAATGTAACATTCCATTAGATAGTTTATCAGACGTAGGAAGTATAAACATATATATAAACATTGACATAAAAAACAACAATGATTCTAGGGCATTAATATCCCAGACTATATTTTCCAACCTTCGTATCGTGTCTTGTTTTCTCTCTTAAACTACGACAGAACATCTAAAAACAAAATAGATAAAGAGGAGTGCAGACCAGACCAACTTTACAACTCTATTATGGTTATATTTACGGTACAAATTATCATTTCATCACTAGTTTGAAAATTAACGAATTTTAGGGTGTTAATTGAGGAAGTCATGCGGGAAATTGGTAAATTTTTATGCCTCTCCGCTCAAACGCGTTTAATGTGTAAGAGTGACACTACCGTAGGCATGACGTTTAGGCGTTGGTCTTTGTTATTACTACAGTTCGTTTCTTTAAAGGAAAACCATTACTTTTATCCAATCATGTTAGTTTCACTGTATTATTTATATACTTAATTTAGTTTCTACAATCAATCAATAGGAAATTTCATGTTTGCAGCTATAAATCCGATTTTTATAACAATTTTTTTTTCTTCAAGTGATCGTTGTTGTTCTTTCTCTTTACAATGGTCCTCAGATAAAAAAGGTAATTGTTTTGTTTTAATAAATATACATTATTTTACAGATTACTTGTTACAATTTTATTTCACTGTCCAAGCTCCAATAAAGTCTCCCTATGAAATACTTTCCGAGTAAAAATACCCAGAATATAATAAAACATGAGCTTGTTTCTATTATATCAATCGTTTTAAATTATTGAAAAATACATTTTGAGAGACTGCTTTGTTTTAATTCATGACCCTTTGTTATCATTTTATAAACATATCATTCACATCTATGAATTCATTTTTTCTTCGGAAACTTAGTATGACTTATAAATACTGTAAAAACAATAAATACAACCAGTATACTCGTGATAGAATATTTTGTATTCAAATACAATATAGCTAATATCTTGTTTTTGAGATAAGATAATGTATTTTCTAAAAAAATCTTTCAAAGTGAACATGTAACAAAAACATTACAGTAATCTTTTTCTGTTTTACAAAAATTTAATTTATCATTCTCAGATATTTTCTATTTGAATTGTAACTGCTATGTAGGAATATTATAATGAAGCGGTTTCCATCTGAATTTAGTTGAACTGTTTTCTATTTAAATTTTAAACATGAAATCATTTACAAATTATATATGTGGTGTGTATTCGGGTCCTCGGCTGTCAAATTAACTTTGTGCGTTTCTGATAAAGATTCAGCCCGAAGGCGCTTTGGATGCAACTTATCTGTTACGTGTTAGACCCCGTTCACACTAGGACATTTTTATCGATTTAAACTAGACCGGTTCACTTTAGATCGGTTTAAGGGCTAATGTGAACGCATTGAATCGATCTTCAATCGGTCTAAACTAAAACACCAAAAGAGGTAGTTTAGTTTGAATCGATCTAAAGTAAACCGATCTTACTTTAGATGTGAACGCAGAGATCGGTTTAAACTAGTACGATTGAATCGAAAATAACGTATGTGCATGTATAGCGGCAAAACTATCTCAGAGGTTCGTTGTTTAACCCATATTTCTCTGTTAAAAGACCTTTAAAACAAACTGTAAACATGTTGTCTTCGCCATAGCATAGATTTGCGAAATCTGTGTCTTCCTTTCTTGTGTTGATTTTTTTTCTTTGCAGGAACCGCAGTATTGCCGGCATCGTGTTGTAACTTCGTTGCTACAGTTATTTTTTTCAAAATTAAAGAAAACTGCAATAACACCAGTATCAAAATTTTAAATTGTGATTCAAGAGAAACAATAACTTTATCCATTTTTTTCCAAGTGTGTGTATCAGTGTATCAGCACATGAATTTGATAAATCAGTTCTATTTATACACAGTGTTTACAGTTTTACGGGCAAAAAGGTTAGATCGATTGCGTTTTTAATTGTAGTGTGAACGCAGTGGTTCATATTAGACCGATAGAGATCGATATGATTAAAGATAATGTGAACGCTAACTGGTTTTATTTAGATCGATTCGAATTAGATCGATAAAAAAAAATGCTAGTGTGAACAGGGTCTTATTTTCATTTTACACAAGTACACCAATAAGACTTTTGTCTAGTAAATTTCCTTTCCAATCTGCGTATTTTCCAATATTAGCGAATGCATTCTAATCTAGTTAATTAATTTTCTTATATCATTACATATTATTCTAAGTTAAATTTACAAATAGTTATATTTTGATGATTCTATATGATTCTTTTTCAGCAAACTTGTTCAGACCTGACTTGTTTTCCCGGTCGAGTATTAAGAAAGAATGCATGCGTCCACTGCTAGAAATAACGTATGGACTGGGGTATATTCTTACACTGGGATTGGAAGGAGTTATATACAACGACAATGTTTCTAGTGTGTAATTCTTACAAAGTGTTAAAGTCAGCATTATATCATACATTACAAATATTACGACTTTTTTTAAACAAGATCTTCTGATTTTGACATTTAGATCTTCATGCTCGAACGAGTTAATACTTAAACGAGGAGACAGTAATAGATTATAAATTTATATGAAGATGTCGTTCCCGTTGTACGTATATGTAAATCGGACAGAGGTTGAAGAAAATTTATTAAAACTGACTAACTCAACAATTGACATTTTAAATGGGAATTTTATCTATAAGTTTACAGTAAATGAGCAGGTTAACCCATTATTGTTGCCCGAAATTTTCAAAACGTTGACTTTGGTTCGGACCTGTTATATTTATTCAGAAGAACGGACCAGGATGAAAACTTATATATTAGTGTCAGAGTTGCTCATTTGTAAACAGATTGAACTGAAAGATGAAGGATTCACCGAAGAAAATGGTACGCGAAATTTAAATGTCCCAATTTTAAGGAAGAAACTAAGTCCTATTAGATACATTATAACACCAACGAATAGGATTAGAATATGTAAAGACGATTACGAATGGCTCATTAACGAAGAGAGCGAATCAAACATATTTAAGGATGTTTCTGGAATTGTTTTTAATGATTTGTACTTGTATTTCCTTGGTATGTTTATTTTTGACGTTTTTGACCTATTTGATATTCACAACAAAATGAAATTGCTAAGCAAAGAAGAGCCATTCTACTGTATGTGTTATACTCTTATGCAATGCCCTTCTAAATTGTTTCTTGCAACGTTGGATTGACTTCAATTGTTCATAGTGACAATGATATTGGTTATGGTGGTCACGTGTGTTTCCCCAATCAACAAATATCTATAGTTATCACGTTTATTGCACCTATCGTTCTTGTATGTTGTATTAATGTAGACCTGTTCTCACCCACTGCTAGAACTATAGCTTCTAGTTTTAGGGTAACAGATGAACAGCTTGGACCAAATCGAAGCCAGTTCACTGTTTACGTCAAATTATTTACGATTACCGGAATAACGTGGATCTTCAAAATAGCTGAATCATTTTTACCGTCATCTCTCATAGAAAATGCATTTTCTTTGATTGTTTGGCTCTTGAATGCACTTCAAGGTGTGTTTATATTTGTTTCATTTATATGTAATAGAAAATCAATGTCTTTGTGTAAAGGCAAATTGCGTGTTTCCAGATCAAGCTCAAAAGCGATTTATACAATAAGTCGATAAACTAGAACACATTCAACTGATTTGTAATATAATAAAATCGGTTATTACGGTTTTCATTGTCTTTATCAGTTTTGAAGTTTATTTTATTTCTAAATAGTTTGATTTATAACCGAAAAAAAACCCTGTTAAATATATGATAACCCTAATGGTTCTGTATCTTGTCAATACTTATATAGTAGCATTGCATATAGTAATTTAATGTAGTTATGTTACTACGAACGTCAATAGTTTACAAATCTGCGGTCAAAAGAATTTAACATATGTTTTGTGAATTTTAAACGGTAGGGTCGAAATGTTATACTGTAGTTCTTTATGCATGCAGCAACACAATTATCTTGTACCGCATTATGAAAAATATAAGGACAAAATAAAGTACATGTGCCGCTTTGATACGGATGAATATATGAACCACTTTTAATTTCTTCCATATACTGACGCTAGGTTATTATCCTGACAATGTTGTAGTTACTTATACTAGAGAAAACAACACAAGCGACATAAGTATCTACTTTATACATTAAATGTAACTTAACAATGGTATTTGTACGTATGAAGCGTCAACTTAATGTTATTTATACCTTTCAAGCATACATTGTACGTATGAAAGTGAAAATTATTAATTTGGATTGTCTTTCTTTTCCCAAAATCATTTTTAGACCGTTAAAAAGGTGAAAACTTATGTATTACGAACTTAATCACTGACTGCATACGTAAGATGGTAAGTCGGTGATTGTTTTTACAGATATATATTTTTTTTGACAGTAAGCTAAAAAAAAATACGATTTTTATAGATAAAATGAAATTTATCAATATCTTTTAATTTAAGTTGACATGTTATGACGTTACGCGCGATGTTCGTACCTCATTGGAAATTCGGTGTAGTTGGCAAGATGCAAGTCCAAAATATATAATTTTGTGAAATCATATTCATTGCTTTTGCTCTTATAATGGTAGAATTTTATGATTTTTTAAAATATTATTTTTTTTTAATTTTTCAAAAAACTAAAATATATCAATTTTCGATAAGTAGTTAAAAGGCACCTTCAATTTTGCGGAGTCTTAAAAGAATGTCGCACTTGCTTAAAAACAACGTTTCAGTCCAATTTTTGGTTTGAACGTTACGAAATTTTAGCGACGTTGTGTCACGCTTTCATGTACGAACATCACGCGTAACGTCTATCCATTTTTTTCCAAATTGATTATTCAAGTTTTCGGTGAAACCGACATTTGTATTTTTACAGTTGTTACGTTAATGTGCAATGTCATTTGTCAACTGATGAACATTTATTTAGATTACTAAAGGATCTTTGTAGAGTCCCCTGTCATCAATTCCAATCTTTTTAAATGCGTTGCAGCACATACTACATGAAATTGAACAAGCTTAGAAGTTTTTGCAAGGAAATAAATCAAGATTTTATAATTATAAGGAGTCAAAACAGATAAAAGAAAATGTAGCTGATGGTTGCAAAATTATTATTTTTTTTTGCTTTCTGAAAGTTAATTCTCTTTCATGCAGAAAGAGCAAGAGCCATAACAACATATGCAAAGTAAATTTGCAGAAATTTCAGTCAAACACTGGTACACGATTTCATATTACATTCATTTTTTTATAGTCTAAGAGTAAAGCCATTTTCAATTAATATTTTATAGTGCGTCTTTTCAACTGTAATGTTATACTGCTGTATCAGTTTTAGGGTGAAGGTTGGCGCCTGTTAAAACGTTCAAACCCGCAGCATATATTATATGCACCTGTCCTAAGTCAGAAATTTAAGTCAGAAACAGTGCTTGTCGTTTGTTGGTATGTTTGATAAATGTTTCTCGTTTAAAATAATAATAATAAAAAAAGAAGATGAGGTGTGATTGCCAATGAGACAACTCTTCACAGGAGACCAAATGACACAGAAATTAATAAAAATGGTCACAGCCTTCATCAATGAGCAAAGCCCATGCCGTATAGTCAGCTATAAAAGGCCCCGAAATGACAAATGTAAAACGTTTTACAATTCAAACGAAAAAACTAACGTCCTAATTAATGTACAAAAAAAATGAACGAGAAACAAATATGTAACACGGAACAAACGACAACCACTGAATTACAGGCTCTAGACTTGGGACAGGCACATATGTACGTAATGTGGCGGAGTCCCAACCCTCCCCTAACCTGGAACAGTGGTTTTATAGTAAAACAAAAGAACGAACTGTAAAAATCATTTGAAAAAGGCTTATCTGTAGATATTCGGTCTCAACAGTATTTCATGTACATTGTAGAAACCCGCAAATATATTTGCTCTTCTCTTTATTTCATAGCAACGTTATGTTACATATTTATATATGACCTTTAAAGCCTAGACGCAAAGATATGCTGATTTAGTTTAAGTTTGGTTAAGTTTAATCGGTAATTAAACTAAATTGATTTATGTGGGACTAGTGCCTAATTAGCTATAAAACATTTTGTTGATTGATATAGATCGTAAATCATCTACTGTTAACTAGATATATAAGTCCCTGACCTGTGAAGTGGAGCTGTAGGAGACTTTATTATATTTGTTTGTCTGTCTGTCTTGTAGTCTTTTTTGTCTGTCTATCTGGTGGTCTTGTTTGTCTTGTCTGTCTGGTGGTCTTCTCTGTATATCTGTCTGGTGGTCTTGTGTGTCTGTCTGTTTGGTGGTCTAGTCTAGATGTCTTGTATGTCTGTCGGTCTGGTGTTCTGTGTCTGTCTGTCTGTTTATCTGGTGTTCTTGTCTGTCTGTCTGTTTATCTGGTATGTATGTCTGTCTGGTGGTCTTGTCTGTCTGTCTGTCTGTATGGTGGTCTTTTCTGTCTATCTGGTGGTCTGGTCTGGCTGTCTGTCTGTCTGGTTGTCTTGTCTGGCTTGCTGTCTGTCTGATTGTCTTGTCTGTCTGTGTCGTTTTGGTAGTCTTGTTTGTGTGTCTGTCTGGTGGTTATTTTTGCGTGTCTGTCTTGTGGTCTTGTTTGTGTGACTGTCTGGGGGTCTTGCCTGTCGGTCTGTCTGTCTGATGGTCTTGTCGGTGTGGTGGTCCTATTTGTCTGTATATCTGTCTTTCTGGTGGTCTGATCTGTCTGTTTATCTGTCTTTCTGGTGGTCTATCTGGTGGTATCGTCTGGTTGGCAAATGTCCATGATAAAATCCAGATCAAGTTCGAATTTGTTTGGGTCTTATGAGTTTGACCGAGTAATTCTCTTATATGCTGGATACTGTCCACGCTAGTCTGTGTCCACACTTGTTTCATTCGATATTTCGTATAAAGAATTTCTTCTCAAGATATATCTTCGTTATTTATATGTTCAACCTTACTGTGGATACTCGTTTAAAGAGATGTTTGGTAGAATATGGCAAGGAGATAGCAACTCAGATGTTCCGTTATTTTTCTTTCTAATGTGAACATCATAGAAGGAACGAACCATCTTTTTATGTGTTTAAATATTTGGTGCGGAGGGGCATTTTATTTCGTACAGACAATTTGATGAAGTATATATATGAAGCCAAAAAAAAATAAACTTTAAAAAAAATCCTTTGTTCAACCACAAAAGATGAATCGTCGATATCTAACAGTATTAACAATCAGATAGCTAACTATCAGGGGAAATAATGTTGATTTTAAGCAACTATTGGTTACCGTATGGCCTTCATTTTTAGCTTTAGTCCAGACCAAGGGCTCAATTTCAGATTGCCTTAATTATGTACTGACGACAATAAACAAACAAGAACTATCTTGATACAAGATATACGACACATTTATATGTTGGCGTGAAGTTTTGTATCAACCATAAACTTTTTATCTTTTGATTTTTTATAATTTCACACATATGTTGATTCTGACTTGACTATAAAGTATATCTGAAGGTTTTTTCCGGACAAAAAAACCCTTCAAAATACTAGTTATGATAACTATACGTCAAACACAACTTTAAATTAGAGATACAACCTATTTTGGTTTGCAAATCGTGGATTGACGGTCAACAAAGTGGGATGATATTTGTATTTTGAGATTTTTTATTTCAATTATAATAGTTTAATGATAATATGCTTTGACTTAATAATTAACCCTTGGCATTTTACACAAAGTACAACAGATGTATAGCAGTGTCTCCAGTTATTTAATCCTAAACTGGACATCAGCTCTTTATACATTCCTTTGCTTCCATTAATTACGATTATTTTTCTTAAGGTTTAATGGTCAATAATTTTAAGTTACCAGAATCACTATAAATACTAAAAATCGAAACTGCTTTTTCAAGTTGAAGACGTGCATGTACGCTTAAAGATCGATTAATTATGCACTGACAAAATCGCTATTTTGGAAAGGGAAAGGCAAGGGAATTAAAACGAGAAAGCAAACATGTGCGAACCAAACACAAATATTATAAACAGCAACAAAGTCAAGCACTGAGTAGCATATGACCGAGCATAAATTATGGCGGTGGACAAACATGTTTACTGACTCAAAATGCTCTCCTAAGTTTAGAAAGTGATGCAACAGCAGTCGGTAAAAATCAATTTAAAAAGACAGTTGCAACAATTCACACTAAATAACTCGTAAGAAATAGTATAAGCTAGGACATAGATTAACGATCTGAGATATTAAAGCCCGGGATGACGAAGTATGAAAATAAATGAAAGACGAAAACATTCCAAAAAGACCACACCAGACCATAAAGCATAAAACAGTCCATTAATGGCATTGGGCTGTAACTGGTTTTTGATCGGTTTGTTTCTTATAAACAAAAAGACTTACACGTACAGTATCAAGATTGTTTTAATTGTCCAATGTATTCATGATTCCCTAACTGAAAATAAACGCTTTCCCTATGTACAACAATGTTGTCTTAATTCAAATATCCTAATAAAATTAAGAAAAATATGAAGATAATGGCGAAATTATAGCTGAATGCATTTTGATATGGTTTTTTTTTCGAAAAAGGGAGACAATTCAATCTCAAATATAGTCTTAATTGTGATCTCTTACGTATACTTTATGTATGACGTTAGTAAAGTCAGATATCGAGAATTCTCTAATAAGTATCTCATAATACATATCCCTTACAATAATGTATGATGGGTTGCACATTCCTCTTTTATTATTTTCACGCTATAAAACAAACACACGATAGCTAAGCGTTTGGTCATTGTCCCCAAAAGGTAGAAAAAAAAGAAAAAACGAATAATCGTATCATTTGTACAAGTTAATGAATTCAGCGAAAGCATGTTGGTGTAAAAAAAAACTTTGAAATGTTACATCGGCGAAGATTACTTCGTTTGCATGTGTGGAACTGAATAATAAATAAATACGTGTGAGAAAGGTCGTAGTTTATAAAGAACAATATAAATGTACTGTTTTTGATTTTAATTGGATGAACAGTTATCTTTTAATTTCATACCGTAAGAATAGAGCTTTACATAACATTGTTGAACTATCCGATACAGTGATCTATGGTAGTATGCATGTGTATTTAAAATGAAATACAAAATCATCACATGTATGATAAACTGATAAACGAAATCACAAGAAATTACGGATGACTAAATGCATGTACAAGAAGGAACTCACCTTTTTATCAATATATTTAGTGAATAAACACGCTTTTAAAAACATGTTGTTTTCTATGTTTCTATTTAAATATTTACATTATAAAATTTACGTTCGTTTTTCAACTGATTATAAATTCATGAAGTATATCGCTAGAATTTATAAAGAACCTTTCCTTCCACTGTGCCATGGTTTGCCATCTCCATTTTTTCTAATCAAAGCATGGTTGGTTACATGTTCTGAATTTACTTAGAATTTCGGGATTTTTTTTCAAAATCAAGTAAACCGTTGAATCAGGAAAAACATTACACTATCCTATGTCGAATACATAAAAGATCCTAAAACTTGCCAAAGAATATGAATACCGTAGATGCAAATTTATAACATAGACACATTTACTAGAAAAAATCGAACAATATCGTCAGTATGTAATTTTGTTATTTGTGTAGTTAAGTACGGTTTCATAAACTAATAAAAAAGGCAGGATTGAATAGACCAAAAATTAAAAAAGACAGGATAGAAAATACACCTCAAAAAAATGCAGGACAAAATGTTTCATTCAAGGCCCCCCCCCCCCTAAATCAAAATAAAATGGTAGCTCCCATACGGACGAAATCAAAAGATTTATGTAAGATAAAAAAAAACTGAATTCGAATAATTTGGGGGTTGGGTAAAAATTGCTGCAATTTTTGTTTATTTACCGATTTTACATACATTGTATATCCATATTGGTCATCAAGTTTTTTTCCAAATTAAGTTATGAAGGGGCGGGGGTTCAGTGAAAAAACTATGTGAATGATTTTTTTTTGTTATCCTACATAGATGTCGTCCCTTAATCCAGAGAGGAGACAATTAAATTAAATATTTCGATGGGAAAAAATTATCAGATTTTAAAGTCTGAAATGTTACTCTTGCTCAAAATAATAAAATCAATAATTTTACAAGTATACATGTATAAAAGCTAGAAACGTAATTGGATAATCAAGAACACAATCATGTACTCGAATACGACGATGGAAGCTTTAAACGACCTTGACAAGCTACGTGAATATTGATGAGTCCATTCAACGTTATTGTACGTGTATTCTATTTTCGCAGGTGTGAGATTGAAGGTTTGAATTGACCAATAAAAACGATCGTTCTTTAAAGAATTATTCTTAACAAGTTTGTTTGATTGATTATGTCGCACGACCTTTCGCTAAGCTTGGACGCATTTAGGTGTATGCATGTGCCTGTCCCAAGTCAGGAGCCTGCAATTCAGTGGTTGTCGTTTATGTGTTACATATTTGTTTTTCGTTAATTTTTTTTATACAAATAAGGCCGTTAGTTTTCTAGTTTGAATTACTTTACATGGTCATATCGGGGCCCCTTCTAGCTGACTATGCGGTATGGGCTTTGCTCATTGTTGAAGGCCGTATGGTGACCTATAGTTGTTAATATATGTGTCATTTTGGTCTTTTGTGGATAGTTGTCTCATTGGAAATCATACCACATCTTCTTTCTTATATTTACACAAGGATGTGAACTGGTGAACATCAGAGAATATGGTTTATTTATTAGTTGAAGGTTCTTCTGAAAACAATATTTGAGAATTTCAGTCCACTTTTTCGTTGTTCTTTTATTAGTTATATGCATAGGACCAATATAATATGGCAAGCACTTTCCAACTTATTAGTATAGTTCTTATGATATGTTGTGGAACAAGACCACATACCACATCATAAACTGTAAAAAGCCTCGAAATGAAAAATGAAACACAAATTAAAACAGAAAAACTAACAGCATTTAAACTAGTTATTTTGGGGTCCTTTATAGCTTGTTGTTCGGTGTGAGCCAAGGCTCCGTGTTGAAGGCTGTACATTGACCTATAATGGTTTGCTTTTATAAATTGTTATTTGGATGGAGAGTTGTCTCATTGGCACTCACACCACATCTTCCTATATCTACTAACAATAATTACGGGAGAAACAAATATGATACACAGCAGCAAACGACAACTACTGAATTACAAGCTTCTGAATTAGAACAGGTTCATATATAATGTTGCAGGTTACACTAGATTTAAAGCACCAACACATAACCTAACCTTGGACAGTGTTGTTACAATCTAATTAGAAACTGATCTCTCATCGCTCCCGTTTTCTGATATGTTGCGTGGGAGATCTAAGGATGAGATAACGGTTTTTAATTAGATTGGTGGTGTTATAGAACAATATAAGAACAAACTAGAAAAAAAAACCCAGATCCGAACACAGAGCGAACGTGACTGGTAACTTATACATAGATATAAGAAGATGAGGTGTGAGTTCAAACGGAAAGTCCTCAAAGGGGCACTAGCTACGAGATATATAAAAAATCTAAAGTATGAATCATTAAAGAAAGTGAAATAGTGAAATAATAATTTGCTTTTATCAGTTAAAATGGTTCAATTTTGTCAAATAAAGCTAATAAACATTGATAATGAATTATTCACTTGCAAGTGAAAAACTCGACCTCATTAAATCCGTATTCAACCCCGTAGAAAGAGATAGAATACGCATGCATTGCCCGTGTATGGTTATTTAAAGGAAAAGAATGTCAACATTGAAAGTTAAACAAAGGTAAATAATTTGATTGACTAATTCGATCCACAAAAAAATCTTTCCTATGAAGGTAAAAACCGGACGATAAACATAAATTTATAGTTTATAAAACAAAATTTAACAGACCTATAAAAATCTAATTGCACGAGTTGCTTAATCTATTTATATCTATGTTTATGTTTACATCGCTTATATGGTCATAGAAGGTCAACTTGAGAGTTAATTAGATGGGGTCTTGGCTAAAATTCTTACGAAACGAAGCTACACCTTACTGAGACCATGTCTTGTAAATTGTTTATTTTATACTTTTGATAGTTTGGAAAAATGTTTTATATTGCTATTAACAATATATGAGAATTTGAGTCAAATCCGGGAGCATAAATTTGGCAGCTAGTGCTCCTTTAATCAAATGCCAAAATTAAAAATTCATGTTTAGCTGTCATATTCCTGACTAGATACAGGCATTTTATTAAGTGGAAAATTGTGGTGTCAACCTGTTTATAGCTAGCTTAACCTCACACTTGTATGAGAGTCGCAACAAATACAATGTTATTGACAACGAAGGGTGAACATCAGTCCGTTAATTACCTATAACCCTTTTCAATTGTTTCATTCTTTGTCATACATGTACCTGTAAAACGGTAGGGTGTTTGATGATTATTGTATGTCACTACGATGATCTTTAATTGTTTACAACTGTATATAGGAATAGTTTTGAGATTGTCAATCATGCATCTACATTGGCTATGGGTATAGGGGGAAGGTTGAGATCTCATAAACATGTTTAATCCCGCCGCATTATTGCGCCTGTCCCAAGTCAGGAGCCTCTAGCCTTTGTTAGTCTTGTATTATTTTAATTTTAGTTTCTTGTGTACAATTTGGAAATTAGTATGGCGTTCATTATCACTGAACTAGTATATATTTGTTAATGGGCCAGCTGAAGGACGCCTCTGGATGCGCGAATTTCTCGCTACATTGAAGACCTGTTGGTGACCTTCTGCAGTTGGGTTGTTGTCTCTTTGACACATTCCCCATTTCCATTCTCAATTTTATCATCTACTTGTTTTATGTTAATGATTTTTACATAATTGATTATAAGAACAAAGAACATATGAACTAGTTGTTTTAATCTATATTTTTTTAATTCATGGTTACTAAATCATATAACACCTTCATAATAGAAAAACAATGGCAATGAAAATAAAGCAACAAATCTATGGACTAATGGCTCCTTTGTCAACACTTGATAAACTGTTTAACTTTACAATAAATCACAGATCTGGCGTTAAATGTTGAACTTGTTTTCTATAAATGAAAATAAAGCAGCTTTAAAAAATCAACTAAACTTTGATCCTACCTTTACTTGTCATCTTTCAATTGAATAAAACATAATTGGCATCATAGTCATGATAAAAAGTAAAATCACAAAAATACTAAACTTAGAGGAAAATCAATTCGGAAAGTACATAATGACATGGCAAAATTAAAATACAAAACGCATCAAAAAACGAATGGACAAATGATAAAAAAGACGTTTGAATTTGTGCACTGAAAATGATTTTATGTAAATGTCATAAAAGGAACTGGTTGTATCATCCTCTAGGGAAACATGTTGTTTTATTAACTAATTATATTGCGTTATTGGTAAAACGCTTTACTGTCTATATTGAATGAATTAACCATGTATTGAAAACGCTAATTAGAAAAAAAAGAATCATATTATTGTGCATTATGGATGTTTGCTCCTCTGTTTCAAAATACCTCGCTTTAAAAAGACAGTTATAGACTAGTTTTACAGTATTCGCCATAAGTATTCGTTTGTTGTCACGTCACGGAAGGGAAAACACGTTTTTACTATAGTATCCATTTCATAATCGGGATGACATGGAATCTACATAAAGGTATTTCTGTAAAAAGCATGTGCTTGTCATGTTACACGTGTAAGATGACGCGTACGTAACAGTCGTCTCTATTTACGTTGATATTCATGTAAACAAAATGGTCAAAAGGAAAAAGAACTGACATCTGATCAGAAAAGTGTTCTCCCTGCATCAATCGATGCCGATTATAAAATAAATGATAATGTCAAATAGAAATGCACCAAACAGAGTAACGTAGACAGTTTTGTGAAGAGAAATGAAAATCGGAGTTGATATATGAACATTTATAGATCAGACATGTTCAAATCCTTGAATTGCCGGGACATACATCGTTGTATAATAACAATTTCATAGAAAATCAGTATCTGAAATTTTTATTAATTTAAAGAGAGAATTGATCGAGCTTTCTGAAAGAGAACTGTTGGATGAATTTGTATTCTGAGGTTTCTAAAAGCGGATAACGAAAATATCACAAGTAAAGATTGCATTTAAGAAAAATATTTTTAAAGCAGTTTCGTGGCTTTCAAAAGAAATGCAAAATATACCAAAGAAACATTGAAATGTTTGTTTTAAAGAGCGTTCCAGATGAAAATACATCTAGAATAGTGTTTCTGACGTACGAAATTTATAGATGTTACAGTACTTTTCTATCCTAAATTCATGTATTTGGTTTTGATGTTATATTGTTATTCTCATCGGATTTTGTCTTATGCTTTAAATTAGTTCGTTTTTGTGTATGTTACATTTTAATGTTGTGTCGTTGTTCTCCTCTTATATTTTATGCGTTTCCCTCAGTTTTAGTTTGTTACCCCAATTTTGTTTTTTGTCCATAGATTTACGAGTTTTGAACAGCGGTATACTATTGTTGCCTTTATTTATTTTCGTTTAATTTATTAAATGTTTATTATGAGAGCGGGTGTTGGAGTCAATGATTGCAGCTTATGACAAGAAATTTGCACGATACTACAAAAAAAAAGAAAATGACAAATTAGTGACTCGATCAACACTGTAAAAATAGCTTAATATGCATTGAAAATCAAAAGATGTTTATCATATTATTATTGTTTAAACAAAAATCTACAAAATCAATCCATCATTATATTTGTCAAATTACGTCTTTCAAGAAAATATCAATTTATTAAAATTATTCAAATCAGTTTTAAACGTTTTTGCATAATTACATTTTGACGTTGTTTGCATTTGAAACTCCTTTTCTACATAGCTTTTTACTGGTAATTGTTTTAAATAAAGCTCATGAGATTAATCAATTCTTTCATTCATTCATACATTAATGTTGTACAGATCATAAAATATCTTATAAACAAAAACAAAATTTTCTTCGGAGACATCCAAAATCAGTACCACAAAGTACAATATCAGGATTTTCTTATTTGATCTGACGGCAGAATTCAGTAAGCAGTATCATTTAGCCTATTGTAATGAATCTTGTGGTTAAATCATATTAAAAACATCCAGTATGTTTCATATTCACCATCTGCTTTCTCTGTATATTAACATTTTTATAAAAAGATTTGTTTTACATAAAAAAAACTAATCTTACATATTTAAAGCCAACAGTAGAATACCGCCGTTTGAAAGTCATAAATCGATTGAGAGAAAATAAGTCCGGGTTACAAACTAAAACCAAGGGAAATATCTACATCTACATCTACCTTCTACGTTGATCTGTCAAACTTGACAAATACTCAACGCTTTCGATGGGAGCAAGAAAAAGAGAAATTTTGTAAGATAACTAAAGAACATGCAAGCGAGTATAAAGTATGACAGATTTTTTTTTTATAATAAAGCAATGTATAAAAAAGGTAGGGTCACATTTGCTTTTCGTTCATCTGGCCTGAACCAATCCGGCTTCCGTGGCGGTACCAGGGAAATAATCCCGCCGGCACAGCTCCAGTCCATCATTTGACTTACTTGGAAAATGGGGGACTGCACAGATTAGATAGAAAGTGTTGAAATCTCCCTCACGAAGGATACCAAGGAGGGAGCCTCAGCTATAGTTGCTGGTTGTGAGTTCCAAACGGTCACTGTTCTTGGGAAAAAACTATACTTGTATCTGTCTTTGTTGAATATTGCTGGAACTTCTTGGTATGTGATGATCTTGTTCTCGATGACATTGGTGTTAAGTACGTGTCGCATGGTATATCCTGTACAAGATCATTAACCACTTTGTAGAGTAATGTTAGCTGTAATTTAACTCTTGTTTTTCAATGATTTCCAGTCTAGTTCTTCTAACATGCTGCACACACTACTGGTGTTCCTATAACGGTTGATGGCAAAACGGGCTGCACGACCCTGGACCATTTACACTTTTTTCACTTGCTCTTTTTGGTATGGGTTCCATACTGTTGCGCAGTAGTCTCACTTGAATCTGACCATAGCAACATATGCGTTTGTCTTGGTTTCGTTGTTGGATGTTCTTATTTTGCGTTTTAGGAAGCCTAACATAGTTACTCTATTGATATGTTGTTTCCAGGACTGGTCTGATTCAATGTCAACTCCAAGGTATTTGGTACTTTTTTTTTTTATCTTTCTAGCACTTGTCCCTTAAGCGTGTTTGACACATCAACTATGAGAGGAAAAACACGAAACAACAGAAACGCCAAAGTGCAACAAAACCAACAGACACGCCAAAGTGCAACAAAAACAACAGACAGTGCAACATACACAGAAAAGAACTATCAGATAACAACAGCCCTTTTCATGACTAAGATATTCCTTTTCTTATTAATTGTTTGTGTAATCCTTTGAAATAAGATTTGTTAAACCTCAACATACAATCGTGGTGTGATCTTCATTTTCTAAACAATTCCGCTCAAAACGGTAATACGGACAGCTAGGGATAGGCAGGGGTTTCAATGAAGATTGTTTTCTCTTTTTTTTCTGTTTAACTTAAAAGTTTAGTTGAAACATTTATGTCTAAATAAAATCTAGGATTGTTTTAAAATATGGTGACAAATATGAAAATAATCCTTCTCAAATGATTACAATATACAAAATTTAGGATGATAGAAAATATATAAATGTACAATTATAACATTATATACAGTACATGTATTATGTCAAAACTAAACAGTTTGATACGAGTTATGTTTAAAATTCAGCAATTACAAACTGCTTTCAAGTTGTTAGTGTTTGAAATTCCATACAGTTCTATATTTAGTAAATCTTCTTAAGTACCTCTGAAAGCACCACTACACATTTTATGGCAATTTGCTAATGTTGTAATTAAAAATCGGCCAAGACCCTTATATAACATGTATGCATCCTGGATATATGTAGACACATCTTGGTATAATTCTTAGAGACTTCAATTCGAATTTCGAGCGTCACTAATGAGTCTTTTGTAGACGAAACACACGTCTGGCGTAATAACATTTGAATCCTGGTATCTATAATGAGTTTATTTACAACCACTGGGTCAATGCCACTGCTGGTGGAGATTTATTTCCCCGAGGATATCACCAGCCCAGTAGTCAGCACTTTTGTGTTGACTTGAGTTATCAGTGATATGTTCATAATTATAAATTACCTGTTGACAAAACTTTTAACTTTTGAAAAACTAAGGCTTTTCTACCTCAGGAATAGATTACCTTAGCTGTATTTGGCAAAATTTTTAGGAATTTTTGGTCCTCAATGCTCTTCAAATTCGTATTTTATTTGGCCTTTTTAACACTTTTTGATTCGAGCGTCACTGATGAGTCTTTTGTAGACAAAACGCGCGTCTGGCGTAATAAATTTGAATCCTCGTATCTATGATTAGTTTATTTATCTACAGCAGATATGGCATCTCCTATAGTGAGCACAGGACTAAACTCTTTATTTGACATCCCTTGTCCCCGCTGTGTCTAAATTTAATGGTGCCATAATAACGTATGGTAGTTAGGTGATAATTAGAGACATTCTTGTTTAGAAGTAAAAGTTATGCGTCGAGGATGTAATAAATCAAAGAGACCTTTTTATAGAAGAACATATCATTATTAAACATCGTTATCAATGAATTCAAAACAAGTTCATATTCTAGTTCTTCAGTAATTGTTTAACATGATTGCACAGATGTTGACTTCTATAAGTATTTGGTAATGCACGCTGAAAGGTTGACTCAATTTGAAAATCAACAAATTTGGGCGACTCGATTGTGTGTAGTTTTCTGCCCTTTTTAACGTTGTTCTTTTCACACTGAAAATGTTTTAATATCCGAACTACAAGAAGGAAATTGAGCGCGATAACGAAAAAAAATGTCAGGTTGTGAGGATACATGTGGATCAGATTGATCACACATGTGGCTCTCTGTTTCAAATTTAAAAACAAATTGAGAATGAAAACTGGGAATGTGTCAAAGAGACAACAACCCGACCATAGAACAGACAACAACAGAAGGTCACATATAGGTCTTCAATGCAGCGAGAAATTCCTGCACCCGGAGGCGTCCTTCAGCTGGCCCCTTAACAAACATATATACTAGTTCAATGATAATGAACGCCATACTAAACTCCAAATTATACACAAGAAACTAAACTTGAAAATAATACAAGACTAACAAAGGCCAGAGGCTTCTGACTTAGGACGTGCGCAAAAAAGCGGCGGGGTTATGCATGTTTATGAGGTCTCAATCCTCCCCCCTAACTCTAGCCAATGTAGAAAAGTAAACGCTTAAAAATACGCACATAAAAATTCAGTTCAAGAGAAGTCCGAGTTTACAAATTTGCCATCTGGTGTATTTCTTGTAACATCACTGATGATACACAACTCTTTCATTCAAAGAAAGCAGACTATCAAGAGAAGTTAGTTGTAGCACCACCCTGTCGCACACCAAATTCTGCGGAACTTTAATAATACTTTTTATTTTGATAGCTCGAATGTATATCAATTGCTCTGTATTCCACACAAAAACATGCTTTCTTCTTTTGGGACTAGAAGAAGTAACCTTCCTAGGTCCTCCAGTCAATACCCGGGAAACACCCTATCCAAAGGATTTGGTTAACTTTTATTCAAAATCAAAAAATAAAAGTCAAAATTTAATCAACAAAAATATAACTCATTCACAGAAAATACACGAAAGAACTACAATGTAAAACCAATGTACATAATCACATCTAAACTATCAAAATTCATTGTGGAGAAAAAAATAAATGACGTTGCTGATTAACGGATATGAAATTTTTCGAGGATTTTAGGGTGACTTCTCAAAACCGTAAATTGAGGGGTATCCCATTGAAGTGTGAAAATACAAAAATGTGAACAAAAAAACTTTTGACGATCTGACGGAAAAAAATATAGATATTAGTCCATCATTTAAACAATGTTCAGCCGTGTGTTATTTCGGTATACTAAACTCCTTAATTAAGCGTCTTTTTAGAGGTCAGTTGCAGTACTTAAATTGAGCAGGATATGCTTTCCATTATGGAGCACCTGAGATCAACCCCAGTTTTGATTGGGTTCGTGTGTTGTACAGGCTTTTGATTTCCATGTAGTGTTAAGTTCACTGTTGTCTGTTGATTTTGTTTTATTTTTTTCAGCCATAGCCTTATCGTCATTTTTTCAAATCCGTTGTGAAATTGAATAGAAGAGGATTACAGTGAATACACATATGTAGCAAACAATTGACTGATCGACACTTTTTTGATTCTCATGCTAGAAAACGAATCCAATAAGAAGCTGTCAGATGACATATGTTGATGTATTGCCAACACTATCCAGTTACGTAGTATAGTAAGTTTTATAGATGTCTACAAAAAAACGTTTATGTTATATATTATATTAATATTGTAATGAGACAACAACTCACCTTTGTCATCTCAAGTATCATTTATAAACCTGATGTATTTCATGTACCACGGTCTGTAAAATATACTTGTATTGTCAACTTTGATAAAGGGGTAGAGCCAAATAAAATCTTTTCTCACATGCAATGCGTTTATTGTGCAAATTAATATATATTTTAATTAATATATATTTACAATTGTAAAGTGTGTAGATAACATTATATTAGACTTAGATCCATTTTTTACACCTTGTGATTAATTTATTTGGCAATCGTCGATGGCAGTCAGCATGGTTTAAGAACATCAATTGTTCAACCTGTTAGTCAAATGCGTTTTGTTAAAATATATTTTTTCACTCTTTTGGTCTTTTGGGAAATGCTGTTTGTGCTGTATTTAGACTCCTCTGCAACGAAATTTGTTACATGCACACGTATATAAATTGCGGTTTTGTATCCAACGCAATCATAGGTTTGAAAGATTTTCAATTTAGACTTTGTTTATATTTATTACGTTTGCGCTAGTATTATATTTTCCCTCCGTTTTATATAATCCGTTCATTCTTTTTTTGACTCTTTAAATTCAAGAGTCTATCCTAAATTGAGGTAAATGAAATGGCTTTCAAAATACTTTTCGATCCCTAACATCACTGAAGAGATATTAAGTCTCATAATCCGGATATGGTGTAAAAAATATAGGCACCTCAGGTCGTGGTTAACCATCTTTGCCGCAAGTTTATTGTTATCTACTTGGTATTATATTAATACAGATCCATTTTTCACACCTTGTGATTTATTTATTTGGCAATCGTCGATGGCAGTCAGCAGGGTTTAAGAACATCAGTTGTTCAACCTGTTAGTCAAATGCGTTTTGATAAAATACATTTTTTCACTCTTTTGGTCTTTTGGAAAATGCTGTTTGTGCTGTATTTAGACCCTATTTTAGAGTCTAAAAACTATGTTGTTACATGCACACGTATAAAAATTGCGGTTTTTATTCAACGCAATCATAGGTTTGAACGTTGTTTTCAATTTAGGCTTGTTTATATTTATTACGTTTGAGCTTGTATTATATTTTCCTCTGGTATATATAATCCGTTCATCCGTTTTTGACTCTTTAAATTCATTTTATCAATCATGTCTTTCATTTGATTAATCCTGACACCCCTCGGTGTGTTTTACGACAAGAAAAACCTTAAAATATGCATTATCAATAACTTATCGTACTTTATAGATATGTTATTAACATTTTGAGGACTCTCACGAGGATTACTTTTAAATAGTGGGGTTATCCTCTTTAAAAAAAAAGTACTTATTTATTTATTTTTTTACAAGATTGATCGTTTATATATTGATACAGTGTTAATTTCCATTGGTTAACGCAAGCGTACATTTTAGATATATAAAATGAATGAAAACTACGGTTCCTTTTTTGTGCATTGTGATTAAAAATCAGTATGTATCATTACTTTCATTTGTTTACAACTCTGTCTCGTATTGTTCTGGTCGTACTATTGCAACTATTCAATTTCATGACTGTATCATGTGTTTCCATCAGTTTACTATAGAACTATCACATGGTTAGGTTTGAAATTAATGGTAAACCCTAGTTTTTAGTGTTTAAATGTCTAATCTTACCGTTTTAATTCATTGACACAATTGAACGACTCGATTCTCAATTAACAGTGGTAAGATAATCGTTGCAAAGAATCCTGCTAAAACGTTTGTGAAAGACGGTTTTAACTTTGCAGTGTTGCGAGAGTTTATGTTCTATGTTGAAGGCAATTGTAGGGATCTGCAATACAAGTACCGTTCAATTTAGTTTAGTTATATGTCTTGTATTTCTGTCTCTGACCTTTGATTTCTCTGTATTTGGCATGTGTAGTGCATCATGACATAAGACATTGTTACGTGTACCATAATGAACGTTCGTGCAGGACTGCTGCGTGTATTTTAGACATGGAACTCTTGACCAGAGTATGGCTGGATGACTCCTGACCTATGTACGTTGGGTGTGTCATCACAGTGTGTTCCTTGGTATATAACTTGACCTTAAAACATAATTTTCAATTGATTGATTCAATATTTTGTCATAAGATGGTAAAATTAGTGGCACGAGAAATTGCATGTGAGCATTGACCTTTGCCCTCAATGTACAACTTGTATATATTTTTTTTAATTAAATAGAGAATTGTCTGATTGGCACTCATACCACATCTTCTTATATCTATATTAGATATATCTATATTAGATGTATCAATTCCTTTCTCCAAAAAGTTGCCATCCTAAACACTGCTCCCGTGGTATCCCATTCAGCCAGGCATTGCGAATAAAGATAATATATGCTCTACTGAAAATACGAAAAATGCTAGACTTGGACAACTTCGTAGACATCTAGTTGTTCGAGGATACAATAACAACATCATTGATAGCGCTTTCGAAAGAGCAAACATAACTAGTCGCCAAGAACTTCTTGAGTACAAAGATAAGAATAAAGCAGCTAACAGAACACCCCTTGTACTCACTTACCATCATGATTTTAAATATGTGTCATCCATTGTTCAGAAGCATTGGAAAATTATAGAAAATGATTTAAATCTAAAAAAAAAGTATTTTCATCACCACCAGTCATGGCCTTCCGAAGACCTAAAAACATCCGTGACAAATTAGTGACATCTGTATTAGCAAAGCAGTCTACTTCATTGCCTGGTTGCTACAAACAATGTGGTCGAAGGAATTGTTTGTGTTGTAAAGCTGCCAATACAAGCAGTTCTTTCATCAGCTCCAATACTAAACAAAATTATACCATCTACTCTAATTCGAACTGTAAAACGGAGAACTCAATTTATATATTAACATGTGACACTTGTGGCATTCAATATGTGGGAGAAACAATGGACAAATTAAATATTCGGTTCAATAACCATCGTTCATCGCATAAAACCAACAAAAACTGTCCTCTCACAAGACATCTTCGTTCAACGAAACATCCTTTTGCTAATGTTACTTTCCAAATTATAGAAGTCAACACCGAGTGGGACACCACGGCGAGAAGGAGAAGAGAAAACTTTTGAATCCACCCACTCTTTACTTTAGAACCTGATGGTATTAACGAAAAAGAGTTAAAATTACATAGTTAGGCAATCTATATTACATGTATAGATATATTTGTTAGTTTTTTGTACCACGATGACCCTTTCCTCAAAATGTGCTTTGTGTTTTTTTGACAAGGAACTCTTGACCAGACTATGACTTTTTAACTCTTGACCTATGCATAATTGGTGTGTCTCTTGGTATGATTTCCTTGACGTCAAGTCAGGAGTCTCTGGTTTTTGTTAGTCTTGTATGTTTTTAATTGTAAGTTGATTTCTATGTTAATTTTGGAGTTTGAACTAGTAAACATTTTGTTTAGGAGCCATCTGAAGCCCGCCTGCGGGCGAGGGATTTTCTCGCTTTGTTAAAGAACCCATTGGTGGCCTTTGACTTCATTCTGCTCTTTTGACATGTTCCTGTCACTTTTGCATATTTCACATTTACATTCTCAATTTTTAAGAATGTTTGGTTCAAATTAAAACTAAATCCTTTAAATTCTGTGAAAGTCAAGAGAAAACATTTACTGCTTCAGTAGTACCATGTGCTGCAAGTTTTGTTAGATAAAGCAAAATGTTTCAATCAGTTTACCTTAAATTTCATTTCATGGCCATTGTGGATATGAATAGTCTGTTTTTACATCTTAAAAAGTCACACAGAAGGTATACACATATCAATAAACTGAACTCAGTGCAAAGAACCTTTAAAGTACACTTAGACAGAGAGCTCAATATAGTGAAACACTTTGTTAGGCTGGTCAAATGTAACTTGAATTATCACTGTTTGTTACCAAATTGCACCCAGATCCTGAAAAATAAATGCAAGTTAATTCTAATAGAAGTAGAATTCAATTGAAGTAAATACGCTATTTACTGAAATGAATGTAGAATATGTCTATTTGCAACAGATGCCCCTGCTTGTGAACAAAAACATGAGTAAACTTCCACATGTAGATGCAGGATTCACGTACTAATTCTGACCGTTTTGTGACCATAAGCATTGAGTATAAGTTTCAAAACATTTGATTGAGGCAAACTAAAGTTAAAGAACGGAAACAACAGATTTAGCATTTTTCCTATCTTCAGGTTCCGTGCTGACATTTGTATCATTGGTACTCGTACAACATCTTCTTACATCTAATGACTCATGAACAGTGACGCCACCCAATATCGAACTTAATAGATCTGTGTTATGGGGTAATAAGCATTGCGTGTAAGGTTTATAACATTTGATTGAGTCAAACTTATTTAAGAGAACGGAAACGAAAAATTCAGCATTTTTTATGTTTTTAAAGGGACATGATAACTCATGAACGGTAAAACTGACGCTACCAAGGGGATGGTAGAAATCCAGCTAACATGTTCAACCCCGCCTTTTTCGGTATGTATGTGCCTGTCGCAAGTCATGAGTTTATTCAGTGGTTTTCGTTTGTTTATGTGTTACATATTTGTCTTCCGTTCATTTTTTGTACATAAACTTGTCCGTTTCTTTTCTCGTTTGAATATTGTTTTACATTGTCATTTATGTGCCTTTTATAGCTGACTATGCGGTATGGACTTTGCTCATTGTTGAAGGCCGTATATGACCTATTGTTGTTAATTTCTGTGTAGTCTGGTGTCTTGTGGAGAGTTCTCATTGGCACTCATGCCACATTAGGTGGAGGATGGGGATCCTGATAACATGTTTAACCCCGCCTTATTCTGTATGTATGTACCTGTCCCTAGTCAGGAGCCTGTAATTCAGTGATTGCCTTTTGATTATTTGTGTTACATATTTGTTTTCCGTTCATTTTTTGTACATAAATTGGGCCGTTAATTTTCTCGTTTGAACTGTTTTACATTGTCATGTCGGTGCCTTTTACACATGTAGCTGACTATGCAGAATGGAATTTGCTCATTGTTGAAGGCCGTATGGTGACCTATAGTTGTTAATTTCTGTGTCATTTGGTCTCTTGTGGAGAGTTTACATGGGCACTCATGCCACATACTCTTTTTTATATTGTGTATAAGTTTTGTAGTATTTGGTTGAGGCAAACTGAAGTCAGGAAAACGGAACCCATTTTTGTACGTTCGGGACGGACAGACTATAGGATAACACTTTATGCCCCTCCACTATGGCGCATTTTGTTTCCAACTCTGTCTTGTATTGTTCTGGCCGTACTATTGCAAATATTCAATTTCATGACTGCATCATGTGTTTCTATCAGTTTACCATAGTGCTATCACATGGTTAGGTTAGAAATTAATGGTAAACCCTAGTTTTAAGTGTTTTAATGTCTAATCTTACCGTTTTAATTTATTAACATAACTGCACAACCCGATTTTCAATCACTGTGGTAAGATAATCGTTGCAAAGAATCCTGCTCACATTTTTGTGAAAGACGGTTTTAACTTTCCAGTGTTGCGAGAGTTTATGTTCTATGTTCTATGTTGAAGGCATTTGAAGTGACCTGAAATGCAAGTACTGTTCCATTGAGTTTAGTTATATGTCTTCTGTTTCTGTCCCTGACCCATGTTTTCTGTATTTGGCATGTGTAGTGCATCATGACATATGACATTGTTACGGGTACCATTATGAACTTTTGTGCGGGACTGCTTTGTGTATTTTTGACATGGAACTCTTGACCAGACTATGACTTTTTTACTCTTGACCTATGCACTTTGAGTGTGTCATCATGATACAGTGTGTTCTTTGGTATAGTACTCTGACCTAAAAGTATACTTTTGATTTGACCTTGCTTCTGAATATGTGGCATGAAGATGTATTGTCATAAGATGGTGAGTCTTGTGGCACGAAAAACTTCATATGAGCTTGACCTTTGCCATCAATGTACAACTTGTATATTTTGTTTGAATTCTATGGAGAATTACCTGATTGCACTCATACCACATCTTCTTATATCTCTATTAGATATATAAATATATTTGTTAGTTTTGTGAACCACGATAACCCTTTCCTCAAAATCTGCTTTCTGTTTTTTTTTGTCATGGAACTCTTGACCAGTCTATGGCTTTTTGACTCTTGACCTATGAATATTGGGTGTGCCTCTTGGTATGATTACATTGACAAAGTTAGGAGTCTCTGGTTTTTGATAGTCTTGTATGTTTTTAATTGTAAGTTCGGTTTTATGTTTTGCAGTTTGTACTAGTACACATTTTGTTTGGGGACCATCTGAATTCGTCGCCGTGCGTTGCTGAAGACCCATTGGTGGCCTTCGACTGCTTGCCTTTTGCTCTTTTTTCATGTTACTTTCTCTTTTACACATTCCACATTTCCATTCTTAATTTTTGAATTAAGAATGTTTTGATCAAATGTAAACTAAATCCTTTAATTGCCGTGAAAAATTAGAGAGAACATTTACTGCTTCAGTAGCAACATGTGCTGCCAGTTGTGATAGATAATCCAAAATGTTTCAATAATTATACCTTGAGTTTCATTTCACGGACATGTAGATATGGATAGTCTGTTTTAACATCTTAAAAAATCACACAGAAGGTATACGCATATCAATAAACTGAA
Organism: Mytilus edulis; assembly: GCA_019925275.1. Taxonomy (NCBI): domain Eukaryota; kingdom Metazoa; phylum Mollusca; class Bivalvia; order Mytilida; family Mytilidae; genus Mytilus; species Mytilus edulis. The sequence goes on along the minus strand of CM034351.1, from coordinate 98,206,992 downwards.
CTCAGTGCAAAGAACCTTTAAAGTACACTTGGACATAGAGCTCAATCTAATGAAACACTTTGTTATGCTGGTCACTGTCTGTTACCAAACTGCACCGCAATCCTGAAAACAAAACACAAGTGAACTTCCACATATAGATGCAAGATTCACGTAATTTTGACAGTTTTGTGACCATAAGCATTGTGTATAAGTTTCAAAACATTTGGTTGAGGAAAACTAAAGCTAAAGAACAGAAACAAGAGATTTAGCATTTTTCCTATCTTAAGGCTCCGTGTTGATATTTGTATCATTGGTACTCGTACCACACCTTCTTATATCTAATAACTCATGAACAGTACCAGTAACACCACCCAATATCGAACTTGATAGAACTGTGTTATGGGGGTAATAATCATTACGTATAAGGTTTATAACATTTGATTGAGTCAAACTTGTTAAAGAGAACGAAAACGAAAAATTCAGCATTTTTTATGTTTTAAAAGGAACATGATAACTCATGAACGGTAAAAGTGACGCTACCAAATTTCAAATTTAATTTTGTGTTGTGTGGAAATAAGCATTGTCCCAGGTTACATGTTCAAACCCCCCTTATTCAGTATGTATGTGCCTGTCGCAAGTCAGGAGCCTATAATTCAGTGATTGTCGTTTGTTTATGTGTTACATATTTGTTTTTCGTACATAAATTTGTCCGTTTCTTTTCCCGTTTGAATTTCGTTTGATCGTGTGTTTTTCTATGTTATGGTGTTATACTATTGTTTAAGAAAAAGGGAGAATGTTTGGTACCATTAAAACGTTTAATCCCGCTGCAAATGTTTGAAGCTGTTCTTGGTTAGGCATCTGAAGTACTGTAGTCGTTTGTTTATGTAATTTATACGTGTTTCTCGTTTCTCGCTTTTTTATATAGATTGGACCGTTGGTTTTCCCGTTTGAATGGTTTAACACTTATTAGTGTCTAGTAATTTTGGGGCCCTTTATAGCTTGTTGTTCGGTGGGAGCCAAGGCTCCGTGTTGAAGACCGTACATTGACCTATAACGGTTTACTTTTATAAATTGTTATTTGGGTGGAGAGTTGTCTCATAGGCACTCATACCACATCTTCCTATATCTATTTTCTCATTGTTAAAGGCCGTATGGTGACATATAGTTGTTAATTTCTATGTCATTTGGTCTTTTGTGGAGAGTTCTTCTTTGGCACTCATGCCACATTAGGTGGAGGGTGGGGATCCTGCCAGCATGTTTAACCCGCCTTATTCTGTATGTATGTGCCTGTCCCAAGTCAGGAGACTGTAATTCATTAATTGTCGTTTGCTTATATGTTACATATTCTTTTTTGTTCATTTTTTGTACATAAATGTGTTCGTTTCTTTTCTCATTTGAATTGTTTTATATTGTCATTTCGGTGCCTTTTATAGCTTACTATGCGGTATGGACTTAAGTCTTTGCTCATTGTTGAAGGCCGTAGGGTGACATATAGCTGTTAATTTCTGTATCATCTAGTCTTTTTGTGGAGAGTTCTCATTGGCACTCATGTCACATCTTCTTTTTTTATTTTGTGTTTATGTTTTGTAGTATTTGGTTGAGGCAACTAAAGTTAAGAGAACGGAACCCTTTTTTTTACGTTCGGGACGGACGGACTAGGGTAACACTTTATGTCCCTTTACATGGCATCAACAGAGAAGTTCTGACTATTGTACTGGTGATACTCATCCCACTAGCACTGTCATTAACACACACACAATTTTAATTTGATTATTTTGGGTCTAATGATTATATGCATGCCCTTCACAAGGAGTATCAAATTTGACAAATTTATTGTACATATACATTTTTGTCATATTTTATAACTTTTTTTTCAATTAAAAAAAGCTAACAAACTTAAATTGATCATCACTTTATTTTATATGTCTTTTAACATTCCGTTTTAAACAAAACGATTTGTTACATATACTCCACACGTATTTCTATCAAAACTGACATTATTACAAAGCTTTTTGAATAAAATTCAGTCGAACTTGAAAATAAATGTCCAATCAAATATATTTGCAAATCGTCAACTGGTCAAGAGGCTAGATGCATATATCGTTGGCCAACTGAACGACAGGTCCTAATTGTGTTGTTTTAAAACTTCTAGAAATATTAACGGAACTAAGGAATGAGTAAAGGAAAATAAATGAAAACAGAACGACTGAATTAAAAAAAAAGGATGTTCGATATAATGTATATTTCGTTTTATTTTAAAAATCTATACGATGCTTTATTTCTATCTAGTTTCCTAATAATTAGTATTAGAATGAGAAGATAAATACCTTACAGCTTCTTTTACCGTATATCCTGAAGTGTTTAATGTTATAAAACAATATTAGCGTCTTTGAACTACTTTATCTTTTTATTCGGATACTTGCGGTTATCTTCTCCAAGTTCAACGGGAACATTAGAATAATCTAGAATAGAAACCAGATGGAACAAAGAAGTCGGCTTGCTATAACCAAACAACCCGGATGTTGAACCAGTTACCATGGTTTTGAACCAAAGAACCCGGATAGAACCAAGGTTCAGAACCAAACAACCCAGATGGAACCAAGGTTTAAAACCAGAGTGCCCGGATATAACCTTATTGCATTCGGAATTCTCATGACATTTTATACCTTCAACGTATTTTCCAAATCATTTATTTATTTAGTATATTTACAAGATTGATCGTTTACATAAATATACAGTGTTAATTTCCATTGTTTAACCCAAGCGTACATTTTAGATAAATAAATTGAATGAAAACTACGTCCTAATTTGTGCATTGGGATTAAAAATTCGATATGTATCATTACTTTCTTTTGTTTACAACTCTGTCTATAATGTTCTGTTCGTACTATTTCAAATATTCAATTTCATGACTGTTTCACGTGTTTCCATAAGTTTACCATAGTACTATCATATGGTTGGGTTAAAAATTAATGGTAAACCCTAGTTTTTAGTGTTTTAATGTCTAATCTTACCGTTTTAATTTATTGACATAACTGCACGACTCGATTCTCAATTATATGTGGTAAGATAATCGTTGCAAAGAATCCTGCTCAATCTTTAGTGAAAGACGGGTTTAACTTTGCACTGTTGCGACAGTATATATTCTTTGTTGAAGGCAATTGTAGTGAACTGCAATACAAGTACCATTCAATTGAGTTTAGTTATATGTCTTGTGTTTCTGTCTCAGCCCTAGGTTTTCTATATTTTGCACCTGTAGTGCATCATGACATAAGACATTGTTACGTGTACCATGATGAGCTTTTGTGCAAGACTGCTGTGTGTATTTTTTTACATGGAACATTTGATCAGACTTTGACTTTTTGACTCCTGACCTACATGTATGCACGTTGGGTGTGTCATCATGTTGCAGTGTGTTCATCGGTATATTTCCTTCACCTCAAAATATAATTTTCAATTGACCTTGCGTCTAAATATGTGGCATGTAGATGTATTGTCATAAGATGATGAGTCTATTGGCACGAGAAACTTCATATGAGCTTGACCTTTGCCCTTAAGGTAAAACTTTTTTTTGTTTGAATTAAATGGAGAATTAACTGTACGATTGGCACTCGTACCACATCTTCTTAGATATATTAGATATATAGATATATTGTTAGTTTTATGTACCACGATGACCCTTTTCTCAAAATCCGCTTTGTATGTTTTTTTGACCAGACTATGACTTTTTGACTCTTGACCTTTGCATATTGGATGTGTCTCTTGGAATGATTACCTTGACGTCAAGTCAGGAGTCTCTGGTTTTTGTTAGTCTTGTATGTTTTTAATTGTAAGTTTATTTTATGATTTGGAGTTTGAACTGGTACACATTTTGTTAAGGGCCATCAGAAAGCCGCCTCTGGGCGAGGGATTTTCTCGCTTTGTTGAAGATATAAAAAAAGAAGATGATGTATGATTGCCAATGAGACAACTATCCACAAAAGACCAAAATGACACAGACATTGACAACTATAGGTCACCGTACGGCCTTTAAAAATGAGCAAAGCCCATACCGCATAGTCAGCATTAGGACCCATAGTGGCCTTTGACTAATTTCTGCTCTTTTGACATGGTTACTGTCTCTTTTACACATTCCACATTTCCATTCTCAATTTTTAAGAATGTTTGGTTCAGATGAAACAAAATCCTTTATTTCCCGTGAATATCAAGTAAGAAAATTTACTGATTCAGTAGCATCGTGTGCTGCCAGTTGTGATAGATAATGCAAAATGTTTCAATCATTTTACCTTAGATTTCATGGACATGTAGGTATGGATAGTCTGCTTTTACATCATTGAAATTCAAAAAGAAGGTATACGCTTATCAATAAACTGAACTCAATGCTAAGAACCTATAAAGTACACTTAGACAGAGAGCTCAATCTAATGAAACACTTTGTTAAATTGGTCACATTTAACTTGAAGTATCACTGTCTGTTACCAAACTGCACCGAGATCCTGAAAAAAAATGTGCAAGTTAAGTCTATTAAAGAAGAATCTAATGGAAGTAAATAAGCTGATTACTGAAATAAATGTAGAATATGTCTATTAACCACAGATGCCCCTGCTTGTGAAAAAAAAATGAGTAAACTTCCACATATAGATGCAGGATTCGCGTAATTTTGACCGTGTTGTGATCATAAGCATTGTAAATAAGTTTCAAAACATTTGGTTGAGGCAAATTAAAGTTAAAGAACGGAAACAATAGATTTAGCAGTTTTCCTAACTCAAGGCTCTGGGTTGACATCTGTATCATTGGTACTCGTACCACAACTTTTTACATCTAAAAACTCATGAACAGTGACGCCATCGGGACCCAATATCGAACTTAATAGATCTGTGTTATGGGGTAATGTGAATCGCGTATAAGGTTTCTAACATTTGATTGAGTCAGACTTATTTAAGAGAAAGGAAACGAAAGAGTCAGCACTTCTTATGTTTTTAAAGGGACATGATAACTCTTGAACGGTAAAAGTGACACTTAAAAATTTAAAATTTGATTTTGTGTTGGGGTGGGGATCCCGCTTACATGTTCAGCCCCGCCTTATTCGGTATGTATGTGCCTGGTAAGTCAGAAGCCTGTAATTCAATGAATGTCGTTTTTTATTTGTTACATACTTATTTTTCGTTCATTTTTTGTACATAAATTTGTTCGTTTTTTTTCTCGTTTGAATATTGTTTTACAATGTCATTTCAGTGCCTTTTATTGCTGACTATATGCGGTATTGACTTTGCTCATTGTTGAAAGCTGTATATGACCTATAGTTGTTAGTGTTTGTGTCATCTGCTCTTTTGTGGAGATGTCTCATTGGCACTCATGCCACATAAGGGGGAGGGTTGGGATCCCGCTAACATGTTTAACCCCGCCTTATTTTATATGCACGTGCCTATTTTGTTTTTCGTTTATTTTTTGTACATAAATTAGACCGTTTGTTTTCTCGTTTGAATTGTTTTACATTGTCATGTCGGGGCCTTTAATAGCTGACTTTGCGGTATGAACCTTGCTCATTGTTGAAGACCGTTTGGTGACCTAGGCTACATTGTATAATTGTTAATTTCTGTGTCATTTAGTCTCTTGTGGAGAGTTCTCATTGACACTCATGCACCAGCTTCTTTTATATAGTCTGTATAAGTTTTGTAGTAATTGGTTGAGGCAAACTAAAGTTAGGAGAGCGGAACCCGTTTTTATGGGACGTTCGGGATAGACGGACTAGTGTAACTCTTTATGCCCCTAAATCATGGCGCCAACACAGAAGTTCTGACTATTGTGCTGGTGATACACATCCCACTAGCACTGTCATTAACACATGTACACATAATTTTATTATAAAAATAATTAATCTTAATTTTGATTTCTTTTTTTTTGGCTGAATGATTATATGTATGGTCTTCACAATGACTGAATGCGTATCAAATTTGACAAATTTATTGTACATAATTATACATTTTATTATATTTTATAACTTTTTTTACATCTAATTAAAACTTACCAACTTATTGATCATCACTTTCCTTTATATGTCTTTTAACATTCTGTTTTGAACAAAAAGATTTGTTACATATACTTCACATGTAATTCTTTCAAATCTGACATTAAATAAAATTCAGTCGAACTTGATAATAAATGTGCAATCAAATATATATGCAAGTCGTCAACTGGTCAAATGGCTAGATGCACATATCGTTAGCCATATAAACAACATGTCCTGATTGGGTGGTTTTAAAACTTCTAGCAAAGGCGGATCCAGGATGGGGGGGGGGGGGGGGGGGTGCCTGCCTTGCCCCTTTCGTGGGAAAATTTTGGTTGATTATATAGGGAATCATTGAAGCATGTCTGGATCGGGCCTCCCTTAGGAAAAGTTCTGGATCCGCCACTGTCTAGACATATTTACGTAAATAAGGGATGAGTAAAGGAAAAAATAAAACAAAAAAAACCGACTGAATTAGATAAAAGGATGTTCAATGTACTGTATACTTCGGCTTGTTTTAAAAATCTATACGATGCTTTATTTTCATCTAGTTTCCTTATCAAAATAATTAAAATGAGAAGATAAATACCTTATAGCTTCCTTTACCGTCGATGCTAAAATGTTTAATGTTATAAAATAATTTTAGCGTCTTTGACCTACTTTACCTTTTTATTCGGAGACTTGCGGTTATCTTCTGTTATGTTCCTCGGGAACATTAGAATGATCTAGAATAGAGCCCAGTTGGAACCAAGAAGTTGGGTTGCCTTAACCAAACAACCCAGATGTTGAACCAGTTACCATGTTTTCGAACCAAAGAACCAAGGTTCAGAACCAGAAAACCAATACGGAACCACGGTTTAGAACCAGAGTGCCCGGATATAACCTAATTGCATTCGGAATTCTCATGACTTTTTATACCTTCAATGTATTTTCCAAATCATTTATTTATTTAGTATATTTATATATAAGATAATTTATAATTTATTTATTTATTCATTTATTTATTTACAAGATTGATCGTTTATATAAATATACAGTGGTAATTTTCATTGTTTAACGCAAGCATACATTTTAGATAAATAAATTGAATGAAAACTACGGTTCCTTATTTGTGCATTGTGATAAAAAATTCGTATGTATCATTACTTTCATTTGTTTACAACTCTGTCTTGTATTGTTCTGGTCGTACTTTTGCAAATATTAAATTTCATGACTGTATCATGTCTTTCCATCAGTTTATCATAGACCTATCACATGGTTAGGTTTGAAAATAATGGTAAACCCTAGTTTTTAGTGCTTACCGTTTTTATTTATTGACATAACTGCACGACTCGATTCTCAATTAATAGTGGTAAGATAATCGTTGCAAAGAAACTTGTTAAACTTTTGTGAAAGACGGTTTTAATTTTGCAGTGTTGGGAGAGTTTATGTTCTATTTTGAAGGCAATTGTAGTGACCTGCAATACAAGTACCGTTCCATTTGAGTTTAGTTATATGTCTTGTGTTTCTGTCTCTGACATAGGTTTTCTGTATTTGGCATGTGTAGTGCAGCATGACATAAGACATTGTTACGTGTACCATGATGAACTTTTGTGCATGACTGCTGTTTATATTTTTAACATGGAACTATTGACCAGACTTTGACTTTTTGACTCTTGACCTATGCACGTTAGGTGTGTCATCAGGATACAGTGTGTATATTACCTTGACCTAAAAATATAATTTTCAATTGACCTTGCTTCTGAATATGTGGCATGCAGATGTAGTGTCATAAGATGGTGAGTCTAGTGGCAATAGAAACTTCATTTGAGCTTGACCTTTGGCCTCAATGTACAACTTGTATATTTTGTTTGAACTAAATGAGGAATTGTCTGATTGGCACTCATACCGCATCTTATTATATCTATTTCAGATATAAAGATATATTTGCTAGTTTTGTGTAGCACGATAACCCTTTCCTCAAAATCTGCTTTTAGTTTTTATAAGAAACTCTTGACCACACTTTGACTTTTTGACTTTTGACCTCTGCATATTCGGTGTGTCTCTTTGTATGATTACCTTAACGACAAGTCAGGAGTCTCTGTTTTTTGTTGATCTTGTATGTGTTTAATTGTAAGTTCAGTTTTATGTTTTGGAGTTTGAACTAGTACACACTTTGTTTAGGGGCCATCTGAAGCCCGCCTCCGGTCGAGGGATTTTCACGCTTTCTTGAAGACCCATTGGTGGCCTTCGACTGCTTTCTGCTCTTTTGTCATGGTACTGTCTCTTTTACACATTCCACATTTTCATTCTCAATTTTTAAGAATGTTAGATTCAAATGAAACTAAATCCTTTAATTTCCGTGAAAAATTTGAGTGGGTCTCATTGTGGTCTAACCGTGACGCGGGATTGCTGACTTTTTGTAAGCGTTACACGTGAAAGTCAAATTATTGTGCCGTGAAAACGGGAATTGAAGTCTAGCGGGACACGAAAATTTACAAAAAATTAGGCTATGGGGATGGTGGGAATCCCTCCTTATTCGGTATGTATGTACCTGTGGCAAGTCAGGAGCCTGTAATTAAGTGGTTGTCGTTTGTTTATGTGTTGCATATTTGTTTTTCGTTCATTTTTTGTTCATAAATTTGTCCGTTTCTATTCTCGTTTGAATTGTTTAACATTGTCATTTCGGTGCCTTTTATATATGACTATGAGGTATGACCTTTGCTCATTGTTGAAGGCTGTATTGTGACCTATATTTGTTAATTCCTGTGTCATCTGATCTATTGTGGAGAGTTCTCATTGGCACTCAATCCATATTAGGTAAAGGATGGGGATCCCGTTATCAAATTTAACCCCGCCTTTTTCTGTATATGTGCCTGTCTAAAGTCAGGAGCCTGTAATTCAGTAATTGTCGTTTGTTTATGTGTTACATATTTGTTTTTGTACATAAATTAGGCCGTTAGTTCTCTCGTTTGAATTGTTTTACATTGTCATTTCGATGCCTTTTATAGCTGACTATTGTGTATGGACTTTGTTCATTATTGAAGGCCTAATGGTGACATTTAGTTGTTAATTTATGAGTCATTTGGTCTCTTGTGGATAGTTCTCATTGACACCATTTTCTTTTTTATATTGTGTATAATTAAGTTTTGTAGTATTTCCTTATTTTGGTTGAGGCAAACTAAAGTTAGGAGAACGAGACTCATTTTTTGGAACGTTCGGGAAGGACGGACTAGGGTAACACCTTATGCCTCTCCACTATGGCACCAACACAGAAGTTCTGACTATTGTGCTGGTAATGCTCATCCCACTAGCACTGTCATTAACACACACACAATTTTATTTATAAAAATATTTAATCCTAATTTTGATTTCTTTTTTGGACCGAATGATTATATGAATCCCCTTCCCAAGGAGTCTCAAATTTAACAAATTTATTGTACATATACATTTTTGTAATATTTTATAGCTTATTTTTCAACTAATTAAAGCTTACAAATCTCTTTCTTTTTATATGTCTTTTAATATTTTGTTTTGAACAAAACAATTGTTTACATATATATTAAAAATACTTCACATGTATTTCTTTCAAATCTGGCATCATTACAAAGCCAATTAAATAAAATTCAGTCGAACTTGAAAATAAACATGCAATCATTCAAATATATATGCAAGTCGATAACTGGTCAAGTGGCTAGATGTACATATCGTCGGCCAATTGAACGACATGTCCAAATTGGGTGGTTTTAAAACTTCTAGAAATATTAACGGAAATAAGGGATGAGTAAAGGAAAATAAATGAAAACAGAACGATTGAAATTAATTAAAAGGATTTCGATATATTTCGGTTTTTTTTTTTAAATCTAACCGATGCTTTATTTCTTTCTATCAAGTTTCCTAATGCAAATAATTAAAAGAGAAGATAAATACCTTACAGCTTCCTTTACCGCCGATGCTGAAATGTTTAATGTTATAAAACAATTTTAGCGTCTATGACCTACTTTGTCTTTTTATTCGGATACTTACGGTTATATTCTCCAAGTTCAACGGGAACATTAGAATGATCTAGAATAGAACCCAGATGGAACAAAGAAGTTGGGTTGCTATAACCAAATAACCCGGATGTTGAACCAGTTACCATGGTTTCGAACCAAAGAACCAAGGTTCAGAACCAAAAAAACCCAGATGGAACCAAGGTTTAGAACCAGAGTGAACGGATAGAACCTCATTGCATTCAGAATTCTCATGACTTTTTATACCTTCAACGTATTTTCCAAATCATTTATTTATTTAGTATATTTATACATAATTTATTTATTTTGTATATTTACACATAATTTATTTATTTAGTATATTTATTCATAATTTATTTATTTATTTAACGGGATGACATGGTTTAACATGGTTCGATATAATTTCCAAGCAAATAACAAACAAATAACACTATTCTATAAAATAAGTGCTTTTTAATCTGATAGCTTAAATTAACATCTGCTCATATAGTACGGTGACAAATAAGGTAAATTTGAAAATTTAATTGACCGAAATAACTCACGGCTAATGTTGGTCTTATTTTGATTAAAGTATGTCGTACAGTGTCAAAGTGGTGCAGATTTTTGAAAACTGCGGTCAAAGGTCAAAAGGGGGGATTTGAAAAAAAAAACGAAAATTTTAGACATTTTGGACAATTTCTTGGTAGTCTCTTATGTTGACTGAGTTTTTTTTTCGATGGAAGCATGCATTAGGAATGCTCCACTAATACAGCTAGTCATATTTATGTCTGATTATCAGATATTAGTGACCTATAATGATTAACTTTTGCAAATTATGACCTGGATGGAGAGTTGTCTCATTGGAACTCATACCACATCTTCTTATATCTATAAACAATGGATTAAATAGCAGACCCGATATATTTATATGTGAACTACAAATCAATGCTCTTCAACTTTGTACTTTTTCAGGTTTTGAACTTTTTTAATCTGAGCGTCACTGATGAGTATGGACGTCAAGTTGGTTACCTATTCCCTATTCTCTATTCGTTACCTATTCCCTATTCCCTATTCGTTACCTATTCGTTACCTATTCCCTATTCCCTATTCGTTACCTATTCGTTACCTATTCCCTATTCCCTATTCGTTACCTATTCGTTACCTATTCCCTATTCCCTATTCGTTACCTATTCGTTACTTATTCCCTATTCCCTATTCGTTACCTATTCGTTACCTATTCCCTATTCCCTATTCGTTACCTATTCCCTATTCCCTATTCGTTACCTATTCGTGACTTATTGTTTTTGCTCAGTTCTTATTATTAGGTCTTTCCACTTTTCTGTGGAAAGACCTATTGTTTTTCTTCTGATTATTTTTTTTTTTTTTTTTTTTTTCTTCCGCCTAATTTTGTTCTTGCGATAAACATTTGTTTCGCAATATGTCGCTTAGATATTTGGTATATGATATCGAACAGTTTATGCGCTTTTGAAATTTACCCTGCGTAAACGAATACTTTTCTTTGTAGGAGTTATCTCCCCAAACACTGTTTTCCTTGTTAGCGCATCTCCTTCGCAACCGTAAAAGATTATGACAAATTTATTTTACAAAATTGCTCGTTATATCCTTCGCATGATTTGTCCTATTTTGACCGAAGCGATATGACCGCTCCATATGAGAGTTATTTCCCCTTATGCATCTGATATAAGTGATATGAATTTCTATCTTATAAATCATAAGTGATAGAGACCTAGGATCTTTTGATTTGAGGTCCTTGGTCCCAAAAAATGAAAATTAGGTCAAGGTCAAAGGTCAAGGTCATATTCTAATATTTGAATTTGGCTTATTTTCACTTATATCCAAAGACTGTATAAGATATCAACAAATTATTTTTACTAAATTGTTAGTTGCGACATGTCGTAAGATGTAAATTTTGATTGCAAGCGTACGTTGAATGTAAAAGGGAGTTTTCTACCCTCTTGTATTTAAAAATACGCGTTTGGTGATATAACTCATTAACTAAATATAATAAAGACCTATGGTCTTTTGATTTGAGGTCCTTGGTTTATGACCTTGAAATTGATCCCAAGGTCATAGCTTAATTTGACGTTCTAGATTTTGACCTTTGCTTTTATTCTATATGTATACATGATAAAGATATACAACTTTTAGAAAAAGGTATCAAACCATATAACCTTGTAAAAAACAACCGGAAGTGACCTTTTGTAAACCGGAAATAGCTATTTTTTAGTACTTTATTAATATAAAAGTATATAGAACCAGATATTTTTGGAATCAGTGTCAAGTAAATATTCAAATATAATCGGAAGTAACATTTTTCAAACCGGAAGTAACAAATTATCTCCCTTATTTTAAAAAAAATGTATGGAAACAATATATTTTTGGAATCACCTTACTAGGAGCTATCATTTGACGATTGAAATGACATTTTAAACTTAGTTTCACAACTTTTCATATCAAAATACATTGTTTTGATGGAAAGACCTTCAATTGTTCTCTGAACAATTGGTTTTTAATTTTTATTCTTCTTCTTCTTCCTCTTCTTCTTCCGCCACTTTAAAAATGAACTTGTCCGCAGCATTTCTCCAAAACTACTTGTCAGATTTACTTAGGGTTTCATAAAATGTTAGACTAATATGTCTAGGTGAGCCATCAATCGTTCATTTGTGCATTGGGGTCTATTAAGGGGTATTTTGGGGGGCAGAAAGAAGGAAGGGGTTTACTATAGAACCCTATGGGATTTTATTTTCTAAAATTTTCAAATGAATATAACTTGAAAACTGTAAGTGATAGATACATGCAGTCTCCAGAAATGATTAAAGGACAATAAAACAAATCACATGAAATATAGGGGAGTCCCTGGTGGGTCATCCCTACCCCCTTCAATTCGAGAATATACTTTTAACTTGTAAACGGTCCAGATCCCCACCCCTAAACCATATATATTCTTGTATGGGACAATAAAACTAATCAAATGAAATTAAATAAAAGTTCCTGGGGGTCACCCCCACCCCGTTCAATTTGAGAATGTACTATTATCTTGAAAACGGTCCAGATCCCCACCCCTGAACCATATATATTCTTGAATAGGACGATAAAAAAATCAAACGAAATTAGATGGAAGTCCCCGGGGGTCATCCCCACCCCCGTTCAATTTTAGAATGTGCTATTATCTTGTAAACGGTCCAGATCCCCACCCCTAAACCATATATATTCTTGTAGGGGACAATAAAACTAATCAATTGAAATTAAATGGAAGTTCCTGGGGGTCACCCCCACCCCGTTCAATTTGAGAATGTACTATTATCTAGTAAATGGTCCAGATCCCCACCCCTAAACCATATATTTTCTTGTAGGGGACAATAAAACAAATGAAATGAAATAAAAGGAAAGTCCCAAGGGGGTCAGCCCACCCCCTCTTGTTTGAAAACTTGTAAACGGTCAACATCCCCACCCCTAAACTATATATATTCTTGTAAGGGACAATAAAACTAATCAAATGAAATTAAATGGAAGTTCCTTGGGGTCACCCCCACCCCGTTCAATTTGAGAATGTACTATTATCTTGTAAATGGTCCAGATCCCCACCCCTAAACCATATATGTTCTTGTAGGGGACAATAAAACAAATAAAATGAGATAAAAGGGAAGTCCTGAGGGGGTCATCCCACCTCCTCTTGTTTTAAAACTTGTAAACGGTCAACATCCCCACCCCTAAACCATATATATTCTTGTAGGGGACAATAAAACAAATAAAATGAAATGTAGGAAAAGTCCCTGGGGGTCACCACCACCCCCTCCTGTTTGAATACTTGTAAATGGTGGCGATCCCCACCAGTAAGCCATATATATTCTTGTATGGGACAAAAAATCAAATCAAATGAACATGGGACCATATGAATTGCGAGATATGGGAGCTTTGTTTGGGATACTTCGTAACAGCATCCTGTTACAATTACTTCTTGTTGTTTATACTCTTATATCTGGTAATAGTTCTAAATTTGTTGAGGTAAAATGATCTTTTTATGACCTATTTATATGTGTTTGTGCTCAACCGATCCTTTTACTTTATGTTCGATACTCATTTGTTCCTTATTTGATTTTTATACGTTCTACCTTTTAACTGCTTTATGTCCGTATGTTTGAAGATGGATCTTGGTTCGAAGGGATGAAATCACCGTGTTAGCGCTTTCATAAAAAAAAAAGATGTGGTATGATTGCCAATGAGACAACAACCCACAATAGACCAAAATGACACAGAAACTATGAACTATAGGTCAATGTACGGCCTTCAACAATGAGCATAGCCCAAACCGTGTAGTCACCTATAAAAGGCCCAGATATGACAATTTCAAACAACAAAACTAACGGCCGTATTTCATATACAAAAAAATAAACGGAAAACAAATATGTAACACAAAAACAAACTACTTAATTTCAGGCTCTTGTCTAGGGACAGGCACATACTAACAAAATGTGGTGGGGTTAAACATGTTAGCAGGGTGTACATCGTTTCGGAGCATGCTATTACCTTGTTTAATTCGTTCCATCACTCGCTTATAATTCGCTTATAATATGTGTATCATACGTTGCACCTTTTAAAACATGATTTTCAATTGTTTTGTTGTCTCTGGTGGTAGATTTGGGTTCTTAGAGGTGATATAACTCTATAAGCGCATATGTACCCGTTCCAGCGCTCGGATAATACCCTGTTAAATATTCGTTACTTATTCGCTTTTAATACGTTTGTTGTACGTTGCACCTTTTAGAAAAGGATTTTCAATTGTGTTTATATCTCTGGTGGTAATAATGTGTTCTTATAGATGAACTATCCCTATTAGCGCGTATGTACCCGTTCCAGCGCTCGGATAATACCCTGTTACTTATTCGTTCCTTATTCGCTTTTAATGCGCGGGGTAAGTATACGTTGCATCTTGAAATAAATCGTTTTTTAATTGTGTCCATGTCTCTGGTGGTAACAATGTGTTCTTAGAGACGAAATGACACTATTAGAGCGCATGTACCCGTTCCAGCGCTCGGTTAATACCCTGTTACCTATTCGTTACCTATTCGTTACCTATTCACTTATAATACGTTTGTTGTACGTTGCACCCTTTAGAAAAGGATTTTCACTTGTGTTCATGTCTCTGGTGGTAACAATGTGTAATTAGAGATGAAATGACCCTATTAGCGTGCATGTACCCGTTCCAGCGCTCGGTTAATACCCTGTTACCTATTCGTTACTTATTCGCTTTTAATACGTTTGTTGTACGTTGCACCTTTAAGAAACGGATTTTCAATTGTGTTCATATCTCTTGTGGTAATAATGTGTTCTTATAGATGAAATACCGTTATTAGCGCATATTACCCGTTCCAGCGCTCGGATAATACCCGGTTACTTATTCGTTCCTTATTCGCTTTTAATGCGCAGGGTATACGTTGCACCTTGAAATAAATCGTTTTTTAATTGTGTTCGTGTCTCAGCTGGTGGTAACAATGTGTAATTAGAGATGAAATGACCCTATTAGCGTGCATGTACCCGTTCCAGCGCTCGGTTAATACCCTGTTACCTATTCGTTACCTTTTCACTTATAATACGTTTGTTGTACGTTGCACCTTTTAGAAAAGGATTTTCACTTGTGTTCATGTCTCTGGTGATAACAATGTGTAATTAAAGATGAAATGACCCTATTAGCGTACATGTACCCGTTCCAGCGCTCGGATAATACCCTGTTACCTATTCGTTACTTATTCGCTTTTAATACGTTTGTTGTACGTTGCACCTTTTAGAAAAGGATTTTCAATTGTGTTTATATCTCTGGTGGTAATAATGTGTTCTTATAGATGAACTATCCCTATTAGCGCGTATGTACCCGTTCCAGCGCTCGGATAATACCCTGTTACTTATTCGTTCCTTATTCGCTTTTAATGCGCGGGGTAAGTATACGTTGCACCTTGAAATAAATCGTTTTTCACTTGTGTTCATGTCTCTGGTGATAACAATGTGTAATTAGAGATGAAATGAGCCTGTTAGCGTACATGTACCCGTTCCAGTGCTCGGTTAATACCCTGTTACCTATTCGTTACCTATTCACTTATAATACGTTTGTTGTACCTTGCACCTTTTAGAAAAGGATTTTCACTTGTGTTCATGTCTCTGGTGGTAACAATGTGTAATTAGAGATGAAATGACCCTATTAGCGTGCATGTACCCGTTCGAGCGCTCGGTTAATACCCTGTTACCTATTCGTTACCTATTCGTTACTTATTCGCTTTTAATACGTATGTTGTACGTTGCACCTTTAAGAAACGGATTTTCAATTGTGTTCATATCTCTTGTGGTAATAATGTGTTCTTATAGATGAAATTCCCCTATCAGCGCATATTACCCGTTCCAGCGCTCGGATAATACCCGGTTACTTATTCGTTCCTTATTCGCTTTTAATGCGCAGGGTTTACGTTGCACCTTGAAATAAATCGTTTTTTAATTGTGTTCGTGTCTCTGGTGGTAACAATGTGTTCTTAGAGATGAAATGACCCTATTAGCGCGCGTGTACCCGTTCCAGCGCTCGGTTAATACTCTGTTACCTATTCGTTACCTATTCACTTATAATACGTTTGTTGTACGTTGCACCTTTTAGAAAAGGATTTTCACTTGTGTTCATGTCTCTGGTGATAACAATGTGTAATTAGAGATGAAATGACCCTATTAGCGTGCATGTACCCGTTCCAGCGTTCGGTTAATACCCTGTTACCTATTCGTTACCTATTCGTTACATATTCACTTATAATACGTTTGTTGTACGTTGCACCTTTTAGAAAAGGATTTTCACTTGTGTTCATGTCTCTGGTGGTAACAATGTGTAATTACAGATGAAATGACCCTATTACCGTGCATGTACCCGTTCCAGCGCTCGGTTAATACCCTGTTACCTATTCGTTACCTATTCGTTACTTATTCGCTTTTAATACGTTTGTTGTACGTTGCACCTTTAAGAAACGGATTTTCAATTGTGTTCATATCTCTTGTGGTAATAATGTGTTCTTATAGATGAAATGACCCTATTAGCACGCATGTACCCGTTCCAGCGCTCGGTTTATACCCTGTTACCTATTCGTTACCTATTCGTTACCTATTCACTTTTATACGTTTGTTGTACGTTGCACCTTTTAGAAAAGGATTTTCAATTGTGTTCATGTCTCTGGTGGTTACAATGTGTTCTTAGAGATAAAATGACCCTATTAGCGCGCATGTACCCGTTCCATTGCTCGATTAATACCCTGTTCCCTATTCGTTACCTATTCGTTACCTATTCGCTTATAATACGTTTGTTGTACGTTGCACCTTTTAGAAAAGGATTTTCACTTGTGTTCATGTCTCTGGTGGTAACAATGTGTAATTAGAGATGAAATGACCCTATTAGCGTGCATGTACCCGTTCCAGTGCTCGGTTAATACCCTGTTACCTATTCGTTGCCTATTCGTTACCTATTCACTTATAATACATTTGTTGTACGTTGCACCTTTTAGAAAAGGATTTTCAATTGTGTTCATGTCTCTGGTGGTCACAATGTGTTCTTAGAGATGAAATGACCCTATTAGCGCATATGTACCCGTTCCAGCGCTCGGTTAATACCCTGTTACCTATTCGTTGCCTATTCGTTACCTATTCACTTATAATACATTTGTTGTACGTTGCACCTTTTAGAAAAGGATTTTCAATTGTGTTCATGTCTCTGATGGTTATAACTTTCATGAACACAAATGAAAATCTTTTTCTAAAAGGTGCAACGTACAACAAACGTAGTATAAGCGAATAAGTAACGAATAGGTAACGAATAGGTAACAGGGTATTAACCGAGCGCTGGAACGGGTACATGCGCGCTAATAGGGTCATTTCATCTCTAAGAACAAATTGTTACCACCAGAGACATGAACACAATTAAAAATCCTTTTCTAAAAGGTGCAACGTACAACAAACGTATTATAAGTGAATAGGTATCGAATAGGTAACGAATAGGTAACAGGGTATTAACCGTGCGCTGGAACGGGTGCATGCGCGCTAATAGGGTCATTTCATCTCTAAGAACACATTGTGATCACCAGAGACATGGACACAATTGAAAATCCTTTTCTTAAAGGTGCAACGTACAACAAACGTATTATAAGTGAATAGGTAACGAATAGGTAACGAATAGGTAACGAATAGGAAACGAATAGGTAACGAATAGGTAACAGGGTATTAACCGAGCGCTGGAACAGGTACATGCACTAATAGGGTCATTTCATCTCTAATTACACATTGTTACCACCAGAGACATGAACACAAGCGAAAATCCTTTT